>OX384029.1:19822881-20132881 GCA_947534325.1 Agonum fuliginosum | reverse complement strand
TGCAACTACTTTAAGCGTTTCTTTTAACTATTGTTCATTTATGTTATTATATAAATCTTGCTCCGAAAGATTTGAATATAAATAAATATAAAATAAAATTCCAGATACACGAAAGCCTTCACAGAATGCTTTGCTCCTTTGCTATAAGTTTCGCTTCAAATAAAAACACAAGAATCTAATATTTACACGAGTTTACACGACCCAACACGTACCTACAAAGTACAGTCACTGCAAATATTACAGAAAGCCTGCCATCACAATCGTAATGCTGAAATGCTCTCGGTTCTAATCTAAAATAAAAATAACATTGCTGCTTATGGAAGTTATAACATATGTCGTATTATTCGATTGTTACTCATCAGATTGTTAAAAACTGTACGAATATATCATTACTGGAATATATATTAGCAAATAAAAGACTTTGGTTGAGATAAACATAAAAACACAGGCAAAAAGTAGATTTAAAGTCAGACCATTTTTTAAATTTATTTATAATGAATGTTCATATTTATATTAACTTATAAGAAAATTGTATTTTTAACATAACATGATTTACTTCTTGTGTACAAAATTTTAACAAAAAAAAGTAATAATTATATGAGATAGTTGCCATTTGTTGTAGAAAACACACTTTTATATTTATTAATTTCATACAAATTTAAAAATTTAAACTTTTTCTAATGGTATGACATAAAAGTATAGGCTTCGAATAATTGTTATAAAAAATAACTTTTACTAATATTCATCCGTAATGGAGTTATTCTCTTATGAATTTATTGATATATTGACATTTTGCTTTTGTCCACTCTTAACATTAAGTTATTTTTCCACCAACAAAAAATTGAATGGAGACTTTCTGGTAAAATCATGTATTTTTCATAATTACCTTCGATTTGGCAAATGACAGGAATTTTTGTCTTTCAAATTGTTTCGTATACACCCAACCATAAGCCTCAGCAGGACAGGCAGCAACTAAACAGCCTAAACACTGTGCAGTTCTAGACAGAAATTAATTGAGTTTGCAATAAAACCTAAGAATTTACACCTTTTACTTGGTGTTAAATTAGGTACTCTTATTGTAATTTATAAGAAAGCCAATTGATTCTATGCAGTTAACTATGTTATGAACGTTTTTATAACATTGTTCAACTGTGCTTCCAAAACATAAGATATCATCTAAATAAAAAGTGAAATTGCATCCCTTTTCTCTTAAAGTTTTAGCAACAATTTTCATTATCTTTGTAAAGATATTGTTCGATTGGTAACCGTGCGTGAATAAAACACAGATTACCAGTGCAAGGAAAAAACCTTTTCTTACCTAAATATTGTTGGTATTAAAAGTACTTACAACATTTAGTGATTTAATATTTTGTATTTTGTTTTATATTAAACAAAGTTATCAAGTATGTAAATTGTAAAACAAAAAAAAACAAAAATAAATAAATAAATGTTCGGTAATGACAGTGTTATAATTTCTTGTGTATATTTTATATTCGTTCACTTAAACGTTTATGCTTCCAGACATTTTTATCCCATCAGGTTATGGGCCCAGTTTAGTGACAAATATAAAATATATATTTTTGATTTCTTCAGAATACTTCTTTAAGATTAACATTCATACAGAATTTGCGTACCAAAATGGTGGATTCGGCAAAGTTTCATATCACGAAGCTCAACAACAACAATTATCAAGTATGGAAATACAAATTAGAATTGTGGTTGATAAAGGAAGACTTATGGACCGTGATAGAATCAAATCCATCAGTTCCAGTAACTGCAGAATGGAAAATTAAAGATAGTAAAGCGCGTGCGAGTATCGGTCTTTTAGTAGACGACAACCAGCTCATTCACATAAAAAGGAAAACTACAGCTAAGGAAATGTGGGATGCACTGCGAAAATATCATGAGAAATCTACACTATCGAACAAAGTAAGATTATTAAGACGTCTCTGTCGGATGATACTTCCAGAAGGGGGAAACATGGAATCTCATCTCAATGCCATGGATGAAAATATGGATGAATTGGCAACAATGGGCGAGCCATTAGCGGATGTTTTATCAGTCGCATTTTATTTATCCAGTCTACCTGAAAGCTATGGAACTCTTATTACTGCATTAGAATCCCGCCCGGAATCGGATTTAAATAGGGACATGGTGAAGAGCAAGCTTATGGAGGAATACAGGAGACGCATGGACATTGAAAATTCTACTGAAAATTGCAGTGAAAAGGCACTAAAGATCATAAAGCAAGGTACGTTAAGAACAGATACTAAATTTTTTTTCTTTTGCAAGAAAATGGGTCACTTCAAGAACGAATGTCGAAAATATGCTGCCTGGAAAAAGAAAAAGGAAAACTTAAATCAGAAGCAAGCCAATGTTGTTGAATTTGATGATCAAGACAAAGAGGAAGACGAGCTTGTATGTCTAAATGTCGGGACAAGGAAAGAATTCAACGCGATCGAATGGTGTGTAGACTCTGGTGCATCGGCACATATGTGTAACGATGAAAAGTATTTCACAAAACTTGACAAGACAAAGAGAAATACAGTTACGTTGGCCGATGGTAGAAACTTATCAATTCAAGGTATCGGCATAATTAAATTCAAAACTGCAGAAATTAACATACAGATAGAAGATGTTCAGTTTGTACCAGGACTTCAATGTAATCTTTTGTCAGTTGGAAAACTCGTCAAAAGAAGATGTGAGATCATTTTTAAGGGTGAAAACTGCGAGATTAAATTAAATGGACGAACATTACTAATCGTAAAATCCAGAAATGATATTTACAAATCAATTTTAGCACATGAAGTGTTCACCGCAACGTATTCAGGTAACGCAAAATGTATTCACGAATGGCATAAGGTTCTTGGCCATCGGAATTTGAGCGACGCGCGAAAAATGGCAGAATTGGCAGAAAATATGCGAATCATGAACTGTCAACACACTGACATTTGTGAAATCTGTCTTGAAAGTAAAGCGACGCGGGACCCATTCCCAAAAGAATCTATAAAGAAATCTAAAGAAAGACTTGATTTGATACATACGGACTTATGTGGAAAGTTGCAGCTACCAACTCCAAGAGGTAATCAATATATTTTGACATTAATCGATGATTATACTAGATACTCACATATTTACTTGGTAAAGCAAAAGTCAGATGTAGCGAGCAAAATAATTGAATTTATCGAGATGATGAAAACTCAATATGGCAAGATCCCTAAGGTAATACGATCGGACAGAGGTGGTGAATACATGGACGAAAGACTGCGGAATTTCTTTAAAGCCAACGGAATAAAAACCCAGTTAACTGTTCCAAACACACCACAGCAAAATGGAGTCGCCGAACGTAAGAATCGGACTTTGATTGAGATGGCACGTTGTATGCTGACAAGCTCTGGACTTCACAAACAATATTGGGGCGAGGCAGTGTCTACTGCCAATCATATATTAAATCGTCTACCTATTAAAGATGTAAAGTCTACTCCATACGAACTCTGGCATGGCAAGAAACCAAATTTAAAATATTTTCATGAATTCGGTACACCAGCATTTGCACATATTCCAAAGGATCAACGAAAGAAGTTAGACAATACGGCAGAAAAATTATTTTTCGTCGGATATGAACTAGGAACAAAAGGTTATCGACTTCTAGATGTTCATACAAATAAAATAAAAATTAGCCGTGATGTAAAATTCGTCACAGAAGCCGAAAAGAAACAAGAAGAATCCACAATAGAAATCGACATCGGCGAAAAATCAAACGTACAAGTACAGTACGATGAAAGTTCACAAGAAAAGACAATTCAAGAAGTGCAACACAACAGACGTTCAACAAGACTGAACAAAGGTGTGCCACCAGTTCGTTTGATAGAAGAAATAAATCAAGCAACTACGGAAACTAGTAAAAATCCAATTTCTTATGATGAAGCTATGAACGGACCAAACGCTAAACAGTGGAAGCGTGCCATGGATGAAGAAATTAAATCGCTCCATACTATTGGAACTTGGAAAATTACAAAATTACCACCAGGAAGTAATGCGATAGGATGCAAATGGGTTTATAAGACAAAAACCGACCAAAAGGGGAATTTAGTGAAATTCAAAGCTCGGCTAGTAGCGCAAGGTTTTTCACAAAAATATGGTCGAGATTTTGACGAAGTTTTTGCACCTGTAACCAATCCAACGACATTAAAAATACTTCTAGCAGTGGCTGGAAAAATGAATATGCATGTTAAACAATTCGATATTCAAACAGCATATTTAAACGGGAATTTATCTCACGAAATTTACATGAAACAACCGAAAGGATATGAAACCAGTAACAGTAATGAGGTATGTAAACTTATAAAGAATTTGTATGGTTTAAAACAAGGAGCCAATGAGTGGAACAAAAGATTTGACGCTGTCATGAAGAAAAATGGATACTGTCAAAGTAACAACGACGCCTGTTTATATACTAAACTAAATGGTAAAGACGTTATTTATATTACGATTTACGTCGATGATATAGTTGTAGCATCAAATTGTAATGAAATGATAATTAATTTCGAAGAAAGAATGAACGAAGAATTCATTATAAAGAATCTTGGAAATCTTCAATATTATCTTGGAATTCAGTTCGAGAGAGATTCTCGAGGTGTATTTTATATGCATCAAGAAAAATACATCATGAACAAACTTCAAGAATTTAATATGACTGATGCAAAAGGTTCATCAACACCAATTAACACCGACTATTTAAGTCAAATTACAAACGAAGAATTATTTGAATCGCAGGAAACATATAGAAGTGCAATCGGATCATTGTTGTACTTATCAACTAATACTCGACCGGATATAGCCATCGCAACATCAATTCTAGCTAGACGAGTTAGCGAGCCGAGGAAGTCTGACTGGAATGAAGTTAAGCGAGTATTTAGATATTTAAAAGAAACAAAATGTCTAAAACTCAAATTAGGAAACGAAGACAACGATGGAAGTTTCAAATGTTACGTTGATTCAGATTGGGCTGGTGACAGCAATGACCGAAAATCAAATACAGGTTATTGTTTCATATTTAATGGAGCTTTGATTGGATGGGCGAGCAAGAAACAATCATGTGTTTCATTATCTTCAACCGAAGCGGAGTTCGTTGCATTTTCAGAAGCAACACGCGAACTTATTTGGGTTGAGAGACTTCTAAAAGAATTCAATCAAAATATAGAAGCACCACTACAAATGTACGAAGACAATCAAGGATGTATTAAGTTACTTCATGATCAAAATGGACATCAGCGGACAAAACATATCGACACGAAGTATAAGTTTGTACGTGAACAAATAGCAACAAAGAAAATAACAGCTATTTATTGCCCCACGCAAAATATGATTGCTGATATGTTAACAAAACCTTTAGATGGTCCGAAACTGGCAAAACATGCCAAAAATATTGGACTTCAACTCACTTAATGTTGAGAAGGGGTGTTGGTATTAAAAGTACTTACAACATTTAGTGATTTAATATTTTGTATTTTGTTTTATATTAAAAAAGTTATCAAGTATGTAAATTGTAAAACAAAAAAAAACAAAAATAAATAAATAAATGTTCGGTAATGACAGTGTTATAATTTCTTGTGTATATTTTATATTCGTTCACTTAAACGTTTATGCTTCCAGACATTTTATCCCATCAAATATAAAATAAATAAAGTGTAAAAGTTCGGTAATAATACTTATCGTGAACTGTGATCACTTTTAAAAAATATTCTCAGTGTGAGAAAGTGCTAAAGACGAGTGTTAGTGCTACATTCAAAACACGTGGAGTGACAGTCTCATCAAGCGCGCAGCTGCGGCGCGCAACCACCTCGCGCCAATAGAGCACTTGCAACAAGGTCACAAACAGTCACGTGACAGTCAAAAACTAAGCGCGCGAACCTGTTTGTGGACAACCGAACAAAATTTTAACATGGAGTCTTATGGAGTATTCATGTTTACTTTTGTAAAAATATCTTTTATTCGCATTCTACGTTGTTTTAAAAAAAGAAAACGTATGAAGTTGATTAAGGTAAGTTCATATATATATTATACTAGTTACATAAAATTATCCTAAATATAAAGCACTTTTAAAATATCGTATGTTAAAAGTGTGGTATTGAACTGTTGTCATCATAATAAAAACAATTTATAAAACTGTAATATATCCGTTATATTTTGTGTATTTTCTTACAGATTAAGAAATGTTATAAGTTTATTAATTTAACAATTATTTATACATTTATACATTTAATGTGTTAGTAATACAAGTTTAATTTAAAATATACTTGTTTTATATGTATTTATTTAATACAAATATATTATATATACACTTACCCTCCTTGAAAAGTATTCAATATAAATGAAACACGTAATTAATACTGAAAAAACACAAAAATAACTCATAAGAACCAAAACCGCCATAAGACACAATGTTAATATGAACAGCAGTTGTCCACAAACAGAATCCCGCCAAATCCGCCACATTGGCCACGCCTCCTGCAAGTACTCTAATATACACAAGTCAGTGTTGCCAACGCTACCAAAAATTAAAAACTTAACTACCGTGAAAAATAATAAAATCAAACATGCAAGCAACTAGTGGTGGAAATAACATAATCACCAATACCGTAACAAATATTACGACGACACTAACATCACCACAATACATTTACACAACATCCGCACTCACAATATCACCCATACCATCCACAATTATAGGTACTAGATACGTCTACACTCCTATTCTATCATCACCGACAAACATTATCTCTCCTGATAATAATAATGCAATGGAACACAACAACTCATCAGAGAACAACAATGAAAGCGATCTTAATTGGCAAGTAGTACCTATTAAACGTACAAACAAAAGATCAAGAGAAAATGAACCAGGACATCCCACCGTAGCAGCTAAGCAAATAAAAAAAAGTAATAAAACCATTACTCAAGGTACTAGTCCCAATGTATCAAACACAAAAATATTCACTATATTAGACAACAAAGACGATGAAAACAACACACCACAACCCAAAACTGACCCAAATCCCCCTCCAATATTTATCCAAGGAGTCACAAACTACAAGTCAATGCTACAAGATATACAAGCAACACTCGACACAACAGATTTCTTCTGCAGGGGACTATCAAACAACGTCGTCAAAGTAAACACAAACTCACCTAATGCATACAGGGCATTAATACACCTACTAAACGCCAAGAAAGTAGCCTATCATACCTATCAACCTAAACAAGCGAGAGCATACAGTGGTGATCAAAAACAATTCACCACTCAGTTCCAATAAATGACGTAAAAGAAGCCCTAGAAGACGAAGGGTTTGAAATAAGAAATGTTTCTAACCTGAAAAGTTGGAAAACAAAAGCCCCGTTACCAATGTTCTTCGTTGACCAAGAACCGTCAGGAGAAAAAAACAAAAAAATATATGAACTTAAATACTTACTTGGAAATAAAATAACCATAGAGGCACCGAGAAAAAAAATTGACATCCCACAATGCACACGATGTGAAGACTTTGGCCACACCAAATCGTATTGCACTAGACCTTACTACTGCGTCAAATGCGCTGACAACCACCCGACCAATGAATGCAGAAAAGATAGAACAACACCGGCAATATGTGTCCACTGCTCTGGCTCCCACCCAGCCAACTACAAAGGCTGTGCTGTATACAAATAGCTACAAAAAATAGAAACAAAACCATCCAGAAAAAAACTTACGGTTATCAGTCCCAAACTGTGAGACAAGACATCAGTTACGCAAACATGACAAAGAATACCAACAAACATCTAACAATCAAAATAACGAATTCATGACAAAATTCTTGAACAAATTTGAAGCCATGTTCAATCAAATGATGCAACAAAACACGATGATAGTTCAGCTACTCACGTCTCTAGTCAACAGAAATGGCTAAGTCACTCAGAATCGCACTATGGAACGCCAACGGTCTTGCGCAACACAGGCAAGAAATTGAAATCTTGAATATACACAAATAGACGTTATGCTTATAACAGAAACACACTTTACAGACAAGAGTTACTTCAACATCCCCAAACACAGAACATATCACACCAACCACCCCGATGGTACAGCACACGGCGGAAGTGCAATTATAATTAATGAAAAGATCAAACATACTGAGCTAGAAGCGATTGATGAGCAACATCTCCAAGCCACAAATATAAAAGTTAAAGAACTAAATACTAGTTCACTCGTTATCTCAGCATCGTACTGCCCACCAAAACACACCATAAAGAAAACCCAATTTGAAGATTACTTCGAAAAACTAGGCCACAGATTCATAGCAGGAGGTGACTTCAACTCAAAACACCCCTCATGGGGATCAAGATTATCAAACCCGAAAGGAAAAGAAATGCAGAAAGCCATCTCAGCAAAAGGCTATAACTATATTAGCACTGGCAAACCAACTTACTGGCCTACAGACCTCAACAAACTGCCAGACCTTCTCGATTTCTTTATCACTAAAGGAATATCACAAAATTACACTAATATTGAATCATGCTACGACTTATCTTCTGACCATTCAGCCGTCATATTAACAATTAGCACAACGATAATAACAAAAGAAAAAAGACCAACTTTATATAACAGAAAAACAAACTGGGAAAAATATCGCGAATATTTAAACGACAATATTAATCTAAAAATAGCACTTAAATCACCAGACGATATAGACCAAGCAGTTGAAACCATTACCCACTTGATTCAACAGGCAGCATGGCACTCCACCCCTCCGGAAGAAACTAAAACAACTAACAACTATACAGACAACTACCCTAAAATACTCAAAGATAAAATAAACGAAAAAAGGAAAATACGACGACAATGGCAGCAAACCCGGCACCCCGACGATAAAAATAAATTAAATTCTATGTCAAAAGAAATAAAAAAATTAATTAAGAAACTAAAAAACGATTCTTTTCAAAACTATCTCTCCACCTTTCTACCCTACCAGAGAACAATTACTCGTTATGGAAAGCAACTAGAAAACTAAAGCGTCCAACCAAACCGATACCTCCCATACGAAGAACAGATGGAACATGGGCTAGGGAAGAAGCAGAAAAAGCTGAAATCTTCGCAGAACATTTCTCAAAAATCTTTGAACCAAATCCTCCTTCACTGAACACAAAAGAGGAATCTATAGAAAATTTCTTATCTTCCCGCTTACAACTTTCCGTTACAATAAACCATGTCACACCTTAATCAACGGGAAGATACTGAAAGAAATACCGAGAAAGACCTTAGTAATGATCACAAACATCTACAATAAGAACCTCGTATTTTCCAGTACAGTGGAAATTCGCACAAGTCATCCCAATTCATAAACCTGGTAAATCTCCTCACGAAAACACATCATACAGACCAATCTCGTTGCTCCCGTTACTGTCAAAGCTTTTCGAAAAGCTCATCCTAAAAAGGCTGAAACCAATAATAGAAGACGAAAACCTAATCCCTCCCCACCAATTTGGTTTCAGAGAACACCACTCTACCATACAACAAGTTCATCAGATAGTCAACGAAATAGAAACCAGTTTGCAAAAAAAGCAAATCTGTTCCGCAGCTTTTATTGATATAAGTCAGGCATTTGACAAGGTATGGCACAAAGGCCTTCTATATAAAATCAAACAGAAACTCCCACATCAATATTTTCTTCTACTCAAATCTTATCTAAGTGAGCGTTTTTTCCAAATAATCCACGAAGACACCCTATCTAAAATATACCCAATAAAAGCAGGGGTACCACAGGGGAGCATCCTAGGCCCATTTCTATATCAACTCTACACTGCTGATCTACCCAACGCAGGAAACGTACTAACCGCAACGTACGCAGACGACACCGCAATCCTTGCCACACACAAACAACCAAGCATAGCCGCGTCAAGACTACAAGCCTCCCTAGACGAAATCCAAAGATGGGCCGAAAACTGGAGAATCAAAATAAATGAGAACAAATCCACACACGTCACATTTACTAACAGAAAAATCGCATGCCCTCCTGTCTCAATAAATGGCAAAACACTAGACTCAAAAGAAAGTGTGACATATCTAGGAATGCATATAAAAAAACAGCAATATGGCGAAAACACATAAATACAAAGGAAAAACAGATAGATATCAAAATTTTAAAAATGTACTGGCTACTAGGACGTAAATCAACACTTACAATAGAAAACAAAATACTACTATACAAAACTATAATTATTCCGATCTGGACATACGGCATCCAGCTTTGGGGCTGCGCAAGAAAATCGAATATAAACATAATCCAAAGGAGCCAAAATAAAATTCTACGAATGATTGCAAATGCACCATGGTACATCAATAACCACACTCTACACAAAGACCTAAAAGTCAAATACGTTCAAGAACAAATAAGGAAGTACTCAACTACACACGCAAACAAAGCTACCATCCACCCAAATGACCTAGTCGCAAACCTCTACACCAATGAAACCGACCTCAAGCTTCTGAAACGTACCAAGGCATCAGAATTAACAGAAATGTAACATAACATACTATAAACCATACAATGTAAATTAAGAGAAAGGGTCACTGGGCACTTACCTTACCTTCCCTGGTTAAAATGCCGGATAAAATAGTAATTAATACACATAAAGTTTGAATGCGAGTTTATGATAATTTATATGCACACGCCGAATTTTATCCGCATGCCTCAAAGTTGTAATGTGGTAATATGTTCTATTGAGTTTTAATCTGGATTAATTCGGAACATATTTTATCTGCAACAATTGTAAATTTACGATAAAATTCTTAACGCATCTTATATGCTTCTATCAGAAATATAATCTAAAATAGCAACCCACTTTGCTCATAGGATCAAATAGAATATGTATCACATAGAAACGGATAAAATCCAATTAAAAGTTAATAGCAAAATTATTATAAAACCATATAGGAATCACTATGTGTGTAATGCGTATAAATTCTCATAGAAATTAGTATCCCACTTTTCTCATAGGATCAAATATAATGTGTACCTATCACATAGAAACGAATAAAATACAATTAAAAGTTAATAGCGAAATTACTATAAAACCGTACTTATAGGAATTACTAAGTGTTTAATGCGTATAAATTCTCATAGAAATTAGTATCACACTTTACTCATAGGATCAAATAGAATGTGTATCACATAGAAACGAATAAAATCCAATTAAAATTTAATAGCAAAGTTACTATAAAACCGTATAGGAATCACTAAGTTTGTAATGCGTATAAATTCTCATAGAAAATAGTATCCCACTTTGCTCGTAGGATCAAATAGAATGCGCATTACATAGAAACGGATAAAATCCAATTAAAAGTTAATAGCGAAATTACTATTTTCAAAGTGCTTACTTCTCCGCTATTCTTACCTGTAGCTTCTAACTTATACCTTCTACCGATATTCGTATAGAAACAGATAGACTGTAACCAGCAATGAATGGTAAAATACATATTAAGCGAAGCATACCGCGCGGTCTAAAACCACGCCGTCTAATACCCACGCGTCCTAATATCCACCCGGTCTAATATTTCTCCCACCACTATGAAAATTCGAGTAAAATCCACGCGGTCTAAAGCCACGCCGTCTAATACCCACGCGTCCTAATACCCACGCGTCCTAATACCCACGCGTCCTAATATCCACCCGGTCTAATGACCACCCGGTCTAATAACCACCCGGTCTAAAAACCATCCCGTCTAATAGTTCCCCCACCACTATGTCCACGTCATATAAACTCGTTCTGTTTGACTTTCCCCGTTTCCCCAGTAATAGTATAAAATAAATCTGTTAGAATGCGCAGCGTTATTAGTCCAGTATAAAAGTATGTGCAACATTAAATATATTTCACGATTTCTATTTCTTTAATAATAACTATTACACTCCTATATAAAACAAGCCATGTTTTGGAAACTTTTCACAAGTGGATAAATTTTTATTTATCTTTGTCATGACAACTAAAAACATATGAAAACTGTCATTCTGACAGCTAATAGAAATGTCATTCGTGAAATTATCAGATCGATCATACTAATCTGAGTTTACCCCCTTAAAGTAGAGCCACTATGGGTTTTTCCCCGAAAAAATCATCTAATTTGGTTGAAAAGTGGCTGAGTTATGTGCGAAAAACAAAAAAATGCCCTTTTTAAAAAAAAATTCATAACTTTGTGCCAAATCATCGTAGGAACTTCGTTCTTTGAGTCCTTCACAGGGAATTGAACAAATTTTAGTGCGCATTTGGTGGATCAAGTCAAAAAATGTTTAAACTCCGTACACATCCTCAAAGTTGGACATTTTTAAAATTAAAATTCTTTTTTTTGCACATGATTGCTAGAGAGGGGCGGAGGGGGTTGCGCTTAAGTTTGCATGCATGACTTTAAAGTAGACACTTCAAAGTTTCTCGCCCTCGAAGATTCATCGATATCGATTGAAAATACACCGAGTTATGGCAGTTTGAAAATGGTCGATATTTTTACTTTTTAAATATCTGATAAAAATATATGTTGTAGATTTCTCTCAGATAAATTACACGAAATAAATTGAATAATAATCGAGTTCCTACAATACGAAAACAGATTTTAAAAAATTAATATATTTTTTTCTGTTTGAATTTCGCGCCAAAATGAATTTAAAAAATAATTTTAGGTATAAAATTAGTTTTCAGAATTTTAATCGATGTGGAAGATAGTTTAAATAATAAAAAACACTTTTTCCACTTGAAATATTTGAATTTCGCGCCAAAATTGTAATTAAAAAATGTGTTTTTTCCAAATTTTTTCAATTTTTTAAATATTTTTAACCAGAATTTCAACGTTTTTTTACAAACATATTGTATAGTATTACGCTGGTAAAATTACGTTTTTTAGTAAAAAACTAAAGACAGTTGACGATGAATAAGTATTAAAACCTAATAATGTTAAACCTTAAATATCAACTTACATTATATTTTCAATGTAAATATAAAATATAAATTTTAATGACGGGTGTTTCATGGTTTTATTGTGGGGATTTGCAAATAAATAAACATTTTTACTATTTGAACACAACCATCACACTGCAAAATCACCCATGACACTTATAAATAAATATAAATAATGTTGAAATCAAAATATTACAATAATTAAGTTATTTATTTTTTCGTTTCAACAAATAAGTAAATTGAATGTACCTAAGTTAAGAGCCGAAATATTGAAAACTACGTGGATTTGATATTGCAGGGATTTGAGTAGTTTTTTTTAACCAAAAAACGTAACTTGACCAGCGTAATACTATACAATATGTCTGTAAAGAAACGTTTAAAATTCTGGTTAAAAAAATATAAAATTTGGAAAAAACACATTTTTTAATTGCAATTTTGAAGCGAAATTCAAATATTTAAAGTGGAAAAAGTGTTAGTTATTTCAACCATCTTCCACATCGATTAAAATTCTGAAAAAAATATATGTTGTAAAATTTCATTAAATAAACGAAAATGAATTTTAAAAACACCAACATATTTTTTCTATTCGAATTTGGCGCCAAAACAATTTGAAAAAAATACCATACTATACAATATGTCTGTAAAGAAACGTTTAAAATTTTGGTTAAAAAAATATAAAATTTGGAAAAAACACATTTTTTAATTGCAATTTTGACGCGAAATTCAAATATTTAAAGTGGAAAAAGTGTTAGTTATTTAAACAATCTTCCACATCGATTAAAATTCTGAAAAAAATATATGTTGTAGAATTTTATTAAATAAACGAAAATGAATTTTAAAAACACCAACATTTTTTCTATTTGAATTTGGCGCCAAAACAATTTGAAAAAAATACCATCAGATGTAAACAAATTTTTTGTTTCGGGTAGAATTTTTTTCAGCTCGATACATACCAAAGACACTGAGAAAAAAATGAAACGTAAAATTCACGTTTTCCATCATAACTCGGAAACAAAACGGTTTAGGAAGCTGAAATTTCGCGAAATCAACAGCAATTTTGATTACCTTTCATCCAGATATCCCGATTATTAATTTCCTTTGGGAGCCCTTTTGACCTGCTTAGGTATTCCGCTATACCCTTTCTGCTTTCTAACCTCATTTAAAAAAAATTTATCAAACAAAAAAAAACAATTTTAGTCCTAAAATTAATTTTTTCAATTCATTTTGGTTTCCAATTCATATAGAAAATTTATGTTTAATTTTAAAAATCAATTCTCATATTAAAGGAACTCGATTAATATTTCAATTACTTTCTTAATCTAAGCGGGAAATTCAAATATGTAAAGTGATAAAATTAGTTTTTAATTTTTCTAACATATCTGAAAAAAATATAGGTAAGTATGTTGTAGATTTCTCTTAGATAAATTACACGAAATAAATTGAAACAATAATCGAGTTCCTACAATACGAAAACAGATTTAAAAACATTAAAATATTTTTTCTATTTGAATTTGGTGCCAAAATTAATTAGAAAAAAAAAGGTGTAAAATTAACTTTTCTTTTGAATATAATCTTTTCAGCTCGATTTATGCGGTAGAATCGGAGAAAAAAAATAAAACGAAAAAAGTTCCATAAATATGAGTTTATGAACCTAAAATTTTGAAAATAGACGGGATTTTGAAAGACCTTTCATCTAAAAATAAATCGCTACTAATCATTTGCTTTGGGGGCACTTTTCAGCCTCTTATCCGGTTATACCCTTTAAGTTATTAGCTATAAACGAAATTTTTAATTCTAACTGAAACTATTTTTATTCGACTGGTAAAATTATTCCGCAGTTAACTGTAATCATTTTGATAATGACTTCAACAGAGAAATTTTTGTACAATAGTAATTAATAACTGATAGGTTAATTATTTGTTTTAAATAAGAAAATTGTTTTAGAATTTTTTTTTATATTAACGAATTTATTCGGCTAAGGAATATTGGGCAACTATTCGGTATTCTGCCTATTCCGCAAGTTTTTCATTATTTGGCCGAACACCGAATACTTTACTATTCGGCCGAATACCGAATACTTTGACGTCACATGTAACTTACATTCACAGACAAAAAATATATGTATATTCATGAGTTTTTATTAATTATTATTACTAAAAAAAGAAAAATATTGTCAAAAATTTTATCTAGTAATTTTGATAAAAAATAAAAATGATAAACTGTTCGTTATTACAATTTAAAAGCGGCAAATTATGCAGCAAAAATAAGTTTCTCTGCATTCAAAACAGCCTCCTCAGTCCTTGTAAGTTTATCATTTGGCATCAAAAGGGTGAAGAATATTCGCCGAATATTCGGATATTCGGCAGATAGTACGGTATAATATTCGCCGGTATTCGGCACATTTACTATTCGTTGCATCTCTAAAAATATTGCATTGAAACCATAAATCGCAAATTACATTTTTTATTCTAGCCTTCATTTTTCGATGTGTTATTTTCTTGTTATTCCACCAACCCTAAGTTAAATTAAACAACTCAAAATATCGACAAAAAGTTGTTCTTTCTTACTGCTTCACTAACAGTAAATAAAACGCAAAGAACTATAAAAAGAAATACTATCTAAGTTACAGCGTTGCCTACCTATGAAAACAAAAAATAAAATATATCAGTTTTTCAGTGTTAATGTCATATAAATTCTTGGCTTTTTGACAAATTGATATTAAAAATATGAAATGTCATTTATTAATTATTTATAATGTCATGATAAACTTTAATAATATTATTTATAAAAACTACAATCCCCGAATTATCTTCTACAATGGTATATTTGTGAGCAAATACTTTCATACACACTTATTAATATAAGTAAAATAGTAGAGTATGGCGAGAGGTCATTTGTTCGCCACATCAGATTTTTTTCTAAGATTTTGCAAGTTCCATTTCCGTTTGGCAGATTTTTACCAAAATTTGATCAGCTCTTCGTTTAGACGTACAAATGTTCAGTAGAATTTGAGATAATGAATGACAAAGAAAACGCGGGAAAAATTCCATCCATACATATAAATAAATCGTAAAATATAATAAACGTTGCACATTCTTTTATACTGGACTATACGTAATAACCTAATCAACCTAATAGCGCTGCGCATTCTAACAGAGTTATTTTATACTATTACTGGGGAAACGGGGAAAGTCAAACAGAACGAGTTTATATGAGGTGGACATAGTGGTGGGGGAACTATTAGACGGGATGGTTTTTAGACCGGGTGGTTATTAGACCGGGTGGATATTAGGACGCGTGGGTATTAGACGGCGTGGTTTTAGACCGCGTGGATTTTACTCGAATTTTCATAGTGGTGGGAGAAATATTAGACCGGGTGGTTATTAGACCGGGTGGATATGTTACACTCGAGAATACGGGCGGAGTTACGGCGGTAGTAACCACGCGGGATATATAAACGGATTCGCCACTTACCTTCTCTTATCGACCCAACAGCACAACACCCAACACTTGTCACAATCACTATGTTGATTACGGAATTGGCATCGGAAATGATGGGTATAAATACGAGTATAACGTTGCCTTTATTTAATTAATAAAATAAAGTAAATTTATTGGCAATAAAAAACAGATACGAATTATGAGTATGAGATATGGGTCCGACTGATCGGTTTAAAAACTAAAAACAGACTGACTTACAAACTAAAACAAAACTTAGCTCTCGGTTGTGGAGGGGTTTTCGGGGGTGGGTTTAGGACGCTGCACACGCATCTTCGAAACTTGGTTCTCAGGCTCGGACTCCTATATCTAACCACATGTGGAAGATATAGAAACCGCACCCTCCACCAGCCACCAGCGTTTCACACAAATATGTCATCGAAGTATGTTAAACTAATCTTATCGACAACGTTTCTCAAAAATCTGATACTTCGAGACTATATGTGTGAGAACGCGCAGATAACATAAAGTTTATGTTTTCCGTATGTTCCAAGTCGCATGTGCACCGTCCACTCCCCCATAAATTTAAATGATACTGTCACATCACTTCCTCCTTAGATAAAAATATATTAACCTTGGTGTCAATATATTTTCACCTTTACATAATTCCTATATAATAAAAATAAAATAAACACTAGTAAGGACATTAATTATCTTAATCTTACATTAAGTCTTACACACTAGTTAATTGTTCTTGTTAAAGGTGGGTTCACGTAAATAATCCAGCTGGCTCGTGTCACACGTCTTCTTCTTATACGTTTGCACCGACTCCAACTCACTGGTACTCGCACTTGCGCTGGCCTTGTCCTTGGATAGATCGGGGTAAATCGATTTTGGATTTTCGCATTTCACGGTCTCAAGTTGCATACCGTCTTCACGGCGCTGTGCCATGCGGTGGAGGTGTCGGTTTGCGAGCACATGTCACAGACTAGCCCACAAAAAGAATCGGTGCCGCGGTTGCTGCTCTTCTTTTGTCGCCTTCTTGAGGGCAAAGTAGTTTAACACTACTCCACCCACGTAGTTGGCGACGCCCGCTAGGGTATATAGCAGAGCGAAAATGGAGAAGTAATTCCCCATCCGAGATAGGAAGCCCCACACCTCTTCGGCCGATGACATCGCCAGTTCCTTAAATTCCGCAGGGCTAAAAACGTTGGGCATGTGATAACCCTGGTTGTCGGTGGAGCTGCCGATGACTCGGCGCGCCACGATGCTGGTCACGGCTCCTTTTCGGTAGGAAATAAAAGTTCTCGTTGAAACCGCTCCATTTCCTCTCTGGTATAAACTCCATGCGAGCTAATTGGAGAAATTTTTGACATGTGCAGCACGTGATCTTCTTCATTGGCATCCAATTCCATGGGCTACGGTCGGGCATGATGCACTTCCGGCGTTAACTCTAACCATTTGTTCTCCAGGTGGAACATAGCCGGAAGCTTGTCGCTGCAGTCAACTTGAGTACCGTGGTCCTTTATAATGTGGGTAATCGGTGTGATGAATTTAGTTTCGTTGCGATAGTAAACGGGCAGTTCCTGGTAGCAGAATTCAGTGCGTCTATATTCCACTACCTTTGCCCTGCACCGTGCAATATATAAAACTTCGCCGACTACCCGGCCCACGTGACCTGGGGCTTCTCGCACAAGTCCTCTGACAACGTCCGGGGATTCCAGCGCGAGAGCGAGGCGATTCTGCAAAATCTTCTCGCGGAGACGGCAGCGCTTGAGTATCGCGTCGTAGATTACGTCACCCATTTGCCGTTTTACAGCGATTTCAAGGAACAGCAATTTACTTAACACTTGTGCCATGAGGTCGGTATTCTGAACGAGCCTGGTGGATTTTTTAAAGAAGAATCCCAGTGACGTATCAAACAGCAGCAGCAGTCGATTTTGCTCCGTTCGCCAGGCTTCCTGATGACATACGATCTCTTTAGTGACCAACTTTAGTGCGAAGACGGTGTCGTAGGCTTCTACTACTACATAAAATTGTTCACTCGTAGACCCGTCCGACTTAAGTGTTAAGATGGTTGCTGGCCCTTCATACAAAACATCTGTTCCGGTTGCTGTGCATTTAGCGCTGCTACGCGATTTCCAAGTTACCTCTCCGGCGAAATCGTCGAAACAGTAGCCAGTGGTATAAGCGCAGATGGTGCCAGTTCGTAGATTTACCCGGTTATCTTCGACATTCGCGACGGCGGTGTAGTCGAGGTTGGCTATGACGCCCGCGCCAATGCCAGTCAAATCGAGGCGCCGAAATCTGTGGGCATTAATACAGCTTTCAGAATTTATATAGTGTATAATCTTACCCAGCCCGCCCGCCACGATACTGGCGTGCGAGTGCATGCCACAGTGCACGATTAATTGTTGCACTGTAACCATGCATGTATACACATGGACTTCGGCAAACTTCCTCTCTTGAATTAACTGGATGCTCCGATTTTTTGTATCCGAGGCGTTCCGCGGATCCACACAGGGCTTCACCCTCAATAAAGAGAGCCGTGTCATCTCGGTTTCTCGATCCTTGCAATCGTAGGCTATGATTTCACCGATTATTCGGTGAACCATAAACGCAAGGATCGCTAGATAGATGTACGCTGCCATCTAAAAATTAAAATTTATATTCGCCCCTTCCTTACCCACGGTAGGGTAGGCGCTGGCCCGCTACTTCGCAAATTGTAGCGGCTTGGTTCTGGTTTAAGGGGCTGTGCGTCACCTGTTGTGTCGCTGGTAAGTGGCTCACCGGGTGTAGGAAAGGTAACGGGTGGGGTTTCGTGCACTGGCTGCGGGTCTGTCTGGTCACTGTCTGCTTTTAAAATGGGTGGGTCTGGGGTCCTCTGTGGCGCGGTCGGTTTACGGTCAAGTAGCTGTACTTGTGCGTCGTCAAGTAACTGTTGTAAATTTGGCTGCGCCACGGGGGGTAGTAAGAAGGGCTCAGTCTCAAGGTTCCCGTCTTCTTCTATGTCAGTTTCGTCGCCGTCAACTATTTCTCGTTCTCTACTATAGCAAGGTTTTAGTCGGTTAACATGAACTCGTTGTTCCTTTCTACCATAAACTTCTTTTATGATCGCGTTTACATCTATTATGTCCGTAATTCTGAATGGCCCGGTCCACCTTTTGGCTAGTTTAACGCTTAACCCTGGTTTAACAGCTGGATTAAAAAGATAGACTAGATCTCCAATTTTAAATTTTGGTTCGTCTGCTTTACGGTTAAAATGTTTGTGAGTTCGGTCTGTTGTAAGTGTCATATGGTCAAGGGCTTTATGATGGGCGATCTTCATACGTTGCATGAATTCGCTCACATAATTAGTGTCAGTGTCGTACCGTACACGCAGCGGTTTAAAGAGTTCATCATATGGAAATTCAATATCGCGACCGAATAAAAGGAAAAACGGACTTTCATTTGTCGCAGAATGGGTCATGGAGCAATAAGCGGATACTGCATAAGGCAGCCATTCGTCCCAATCTCGGTGATCGGGGCTAATATAATGTGATATTAAATCTTTTAACGTCCGATGTGTGCGTTCAATCATCCCGTTGGTCTGTGGTCTATAGGCAGTCGTTCGTAAATGTTCAATGTCTAATGTTTTACATAGTTCGCGCATAGTCGTGATACAAAATTAGTACCGAGGTCTGTGAGGATTTGCCGAGGCACACCGTGTTTTAAAACTATATGTATGACAAATTTCTTTACGATGGTTTTAGTCGTTGTGTCTTTTAGTGGTATAGCTTCGAGGTAGCGAGTAAATGCGTCTTGTATTGTTAAAATGTATTTATTTCCAGAGTCGGTTGTCACTAGTGGCCCCACTATGTCCATTGCGATACGTTGAAAAGGCTTACCTACAGGTGCGAATTTTCTAAGGGGCGCCGGCTTCATGTGAGGCGGTGTTTTACGCTGTGCGCAGGAAACACATGAATTAACGAACGTTTTCGTATCATCGTACATATTACGCCAATAGAAACGATTACGTAGCCGACTGTATGTTTTGTCGATTCCGCAATGTCCCGCCATCGGTGTGTCATGGTACATACTGATTATTTGCTGCCTCAAATTACTTGGTATAACGAGCCTACCTTCGTTTTTATCCTCTTCGCTGTACCGAAATAGTACCCCGTCACTATCCAAGAAATAATCTCGATTAGCGTCATGCTCAGCCGCCTCTATTAACTTTTCGATTTCTGTATCATTCTTTTGTTGTTTAGCAATAAAATGGCGGTCCCATATTATAGGTTCATAATTTTGTTTGCCGAAAGTACGGATTGGTTTAATTCGAGAGAGAGCGTCTGCGTTGCCGTGTTTATTACCCGGGCGGTATTCAATTTTAAAGTCGAAATTCTGAAGCCAAGCTGACCATCTGGTTCTTCGGTTTGTGGGATCATTAGTAGTTAGTTGCCACTTAAGAGGTTGGTGGTCTACAAAGATTGGAAATGGTCGGCCATACAAATAACAGTAAAACTGTTTAATACCCCAAATTAGTGCTAAACCCTCACGGTCGGTGGTACTATAATTTAACTCGGGCTTACGAAGTTGTCGGCTAGCATACGCTATCGGCATTTCATGACCATCATGCTCCTGACACAAAATGGCGCTGATTGCGTAACCTGACGCGTCAGTGCATAAAATGAATGACTTTGAAAAATCTGGAAGTTTTAACAATGGCTCTTCGCATAGCTTATCGCGAAGAGTCTCAAAAGCGGTTTGTGTTGCGTCGTTCCATTCATATGGTTTATTCTTTTTAGTTAGATCTGTTAATGGAATAGAAATTTTTGAAAAGTCTTTAATGAAACGTCGGTAAAAATCGACTAATCCCAAAAACGCTCTCACTTCTTTGACAGAGGTGGGAACTGGGTAATTTTTAACAACAGTGATTTTACCGGGATCAGGTTTAATTCCGTCACAATTTACAATATGCCCCAGATAATTTGTTTCGGAAACAAGGAATTTACATTTTGTCGGGTTGAGTGTTAGATTTGCATTTCTAAGTCGATCAAAAATTCTATTTAATTTTGTTAAATGCTCATCTACGTTTTCTGAACTAATACAGATTATGTCGTCCAGATACACAAAACAGTCGGTGTCCGTTAATCCAGATAATACTGCATACATGAGCCTTTGCCACGTGCTGGGAGAATTAACCAGCCCAAAAGGCATGCGATTGCATTCGAAATGCCCCCACGGTACAGAGAAGGCTGTCTTTTCTCTGTCACTTGGCTGTACTTCTACTTGCCAATAACCCTTTGTCAAATCAAGGGTGGAGAACCGCTTTGCATTACCCAGTTGTGCCAAAGTTTCTTGCAGGTTCGGTAACGGGAAAAAGTCGCGTTTAGTAACTGCATTCAGTCCACGATAGTCAATGCAAAACCTTATTTTACTTTCTCCTTCGACGGCCTTCTTTTCTACTAGAACAACAGGGGCGGACCATGGCGAATTTGAAGGTACTATTATTTCTTCTTTTAGCATTTCCGCGATATGCTCCTTTATTACCTCTCGCTTAGCGAAAGGCACACGATAAGGGGCGCGGTGAATACATCAACGTACGATTGGAGGAACTGGTCAACTTTAGTTCGTTCCTCCGGCGGCAGGTGATCAAGATTAATCCCATTGACGGGCGACGATGCGGCGGAAATGTGAGCAATTCTCTTTGCTCCGGATACTTCTAAATTTGACATTGTGTCACAGGGAATAACCGTCGCAAGAGGTCTGCGCGTATCTATGGTTATTTCCTGTGGACTGACATTTATCAAATTTATCTGTATATACGCTTGATCACCTGTATCGATTAGCGTGCGTGCTGTTAAAACCCCGTGGATACCGAGATCCCGAGGTTCCACCACATATGTTCCCGGTGATACCGGTTTGGTGGATTTGCCTAAACAGCACACCGCGTGACGCGGAGGAATTTTAATTTCCTCTACTAATCTAACTACGTTCTTATCCTTAAACCTACTTTTCTTATCGACAACCTTGGGCGGAGCCGTGCCTGTTATTGGGAAATCCATCTGTTCGGGAGCCTGTACCTTCGTGACGTTTACTGGTATTTTCTCGGAATTTTGTTTGGCTGCGTAGCCGAAAAACGGAATAGTTCTATTCTGAATTTTTAAATTTTGATCACCGAAATTTAGATTCACTTTAAATTTGTCCAAAAAATCGACTCCAAGGAGTCCGTCTGCGTTGAATTGTAAATTTTCATCGCAAACGTAGAATGAATGCTTAATTTTGATATCCGAAATTTAAAAAAAAATTGTTACAATTCCGTTATTGCCTAATACATTACCAGACACGTCAACTAAATTATCTTTCGTATTTTCTATTTTAAATTTAAAATTTTGAACAATTTTTAGTTTAATTAATGACACGACGGCGCCTGAATCAATTAAAAATTGGTGCTTAGTTTCTTTAATTTGAATTAATACAATTTTCGAAGGTTCCGTGTCGGCTCCCGCGGCCCGGGGAATCACGTGCGTTTTTTGTGATTTTAGGCTGTCTCTGGTTGGGTCTGAACAGAGACAGATTGTTCGTTTAAAGGACAGTCTTTTGAGGTGGCATTATGACCGGGGGCAATGCACTCGTAACAGAACAGCTGTCTAGGCTTCGGGCACAATTTGTAAGAGTGGTTCTCTTCGCCGCAATTATAACACCGGCGAAACATTTTTGGATAGTCCGCCCCTCTATAGGTCAGGTCTGTTGCTTGTTTTTTCACTATTTTTTTGTTGTTACGTACAGGGGGTCTAAAATTATTATGTTCTGCTTGAACTGCGCGTATAGGGTGTCTTATTGAGTCTGCGTACGTTTGTTTATACAACCGCAGTTCAATTTGTTCAAAATGTTCAGCTAGTGGTAAAGCCTCTTCCAGCGTGTCGCATTGTTTGACGCGCACTATCTCGTTAGCCAGACGTGTACTTATGCCGTTTAGAAATTGTGAGGCGACTAGAGTTTCGCGCGCTATTTGCTTCCGTAGTGTACCCGGGCCCAATAAACTCGTACTTGGATAAATTTTCTCCGCCTCTGATTCTAATCTCATTGCGAATGCCCGTAACGACTCGTCTTTACTTCTGGTCAGTCTTTTATATGTGTGAATATCGCCGGTTGGAGCTAATGATTTTCCGAAATGAATGCGAAGCCAGTTTACTATTTCCGGTCCGGTTGTCGGTCTTTTGTGGTACGGTAATCCGTAAAACGATTCGCCGGCTTTTCCCGTTAATTTAAATTTAATTGCATGTAGAACTTGCCGATCGTCCCATGCAAACAATTCAGCAATAGTGCTAAATTGATGCAGAAATGCCTCCAAGTTCGTATCACCTGAATAGGACGGTAGCGAGTTAATCGCAGTTAACATTTGTGAGTCATTAAATACCGGTGTTCTGTCTTCTACTTTGTTAACTGCATCGGGACTGGAGGCTGAGTCGGACATAGGTTCTGATACAATTGGAGTTTCTGGTACAGGTTGTGGGTACGGGTTGTAATGATTGGAAAACGGTGAACTAAATAGTGAGGGGTAACTATGGCTTGGGAGTTGTATGTTAAGGAAAGGGTTGTAGTTGTCGTATAGTCGCGTCATATATGAATATGAGTAAGTCGTTCGTGTCGTTACATTTGTTGCTGTCTGCACAGTACTAGTCGTTGTAGTGGTGGTATCTTCTGTTGTGGTCATGATTCTAATTTCGCAGTGAAAATTATAAACCAAGGAAATATTTCTAAAGGCACTTTTACTACCTCGCAGATACAAGTTTTTGGATAATTACTGAAAATTACCCACTCGTAATTGCTAGAATGGATTAAAATATTTTAATCCTTTTGGTATCCTACCGGCTGCGCCAGTTGTTACACTCGAGAATACGGGCGGAGTTACGGCGGTAGTAACCACGCGGGATATATAAACGGATTCGCCACTTACCTTCTCTTATCGACCCAACAGCACAACACCCAACACTTGTCACAATCACTATGTTGATTACGGAATTGGCAACGGAAATGATTGGTATAAATATAACGTTGCCTTTATTTAATTAATAAAATAAAGTAAATTTATTGGCAATAAAAAACAGATACGAATTATGAGTATGAGATATGGGTCCGACTGATCGGTTTAAAAACTAAAAACAGACTGACTTACAAACTAAAACAAAACTTAGCTCTCGGTTGTGGAGGGGTTTTCGGGGGTGGGTTTAGGACGCTGCACACGCATCTTCGAAACTTGGTTCTCAGGCTCGGACTCCTATATCTAACCACATGTGGAAGATATAGAAACCGCACCCTCCACCAGCCACCAGCGTTTCACACAAATATGTCATCGAAGTATGTTAAACTAATCTTATCGACAACGTTTCTCAAAAATCTGATACTTCGAGACTATCTGTGTGAGAACGCGCAGATAACATAAAGTTTATGTTTTCCGTATGTTCCAAGTCGCATGTGCACCGTCCACTCCCCCATAAATTTAAATGATACTGTCACAGATATTAGGACTCGTGGGTATTAGACGGCGTGGTTTTAGACCGCGTGGCATTTACTCATATTAAGTACCATAGATTCCTATAAAATCCGTTCTACTTGTGCATCATTATATGCCATAGGAACGGATAGACTTACATTCGTAAATGCGGATAAAAACCAATAAAATAAATAACTGGATTTCCAGCAGTTTATCGTAAAATGCGCGTTCCAATACACATATTAAATACTATAGATTCCTATAAAATCCGTTATACTTGTGTACCATTATATCCCATACGAACGAATAGACTTACATTCGTAAATGCGAATAAAAACCAATAAAATAAATAACTGGATTTCCAGCATTTTATGATAAAATGGGTGTTTCAATACACATATCGACTTCCTATATTCCTATAAAATCCTATCTACCTGTTTACCATTATGTCCCATACAAACGAATAGACCATAAATTCGTATATGCGGATAGAAAACAATAAATTAAATTACCGGATTTCCGACATTTTATGGTAAAAGAGGTATTTCGGTACACATATCGACTACCATAGAATCGTATAAACATTTTTTATACGTTTTTATTCGGCGTTATAACCAGGGTTTCTCGAAACTGAGAATTCGTGATTCGAGTAATTTGGCAGCGTCACTGAGTTTTTCAACTATTAATAATTTATCCACCCCCTTTTCTTCTTCTTCTGACAGAATAAGTGTTAACGCTGAACCAATAGCGGATAACGCAGATTCCACCTGGTTTTGGTTCATTAGAAGATGTTTATCTCTTTATATTATTGTCTCCAATTGAAGCACTAATTTCAGGGTTTTATTTTGGAGCTTCTAATGAACATTCTCCATCGCGTGAATATTTTTTAATTAATTTATCTTTTATATCACTTTGAATACCTAATTTAATCCAGGCCGTCCAGCGCGTTTCGTTATCAGGGTGAAAGATAACATGAACTTTATTGATTACCGTTGGATCTTCTCCTAGTCATTTTTTTGTTGCCTTTAACCCAGATTATTTATTCTTAATTCTGCGAGTATTTAAATGACCTTGGTTACATTTTACATTGTGGTCACTCACATTAACTTGTATTCGGGGATGTCAATAGTACCTACTACCTTTAAATACAAGATTGCTAACTGGAAACATCTTTAAATGAATTATGCTACCTAAGTGTGAAATCTATCTGCGTATGAGCTGTATCAGCATTAGTATAATGTTAAAGAACTATTATGCAGACTGGTATCACCTCTCGTGTGAACTCTAGCTGCGAGCTGTCTCAGCTTCAAATTAATAGAAGGTACGAATAAGCAGACTGATATCACCTCTCGTGTAAACTCTAGCTGCGAACTGTATCAGCTTTAACTTAATAGATGGTATGAATAAGCAGACTGGTATCACCTCTCGTGTGAACTCTAGCTGCGAGCTGTATCAGCTTTAAATTAATAGAAGGTACGAATAAGCAGACTGGTATCACCTCTCGTGTGTACTCTAGCTGCGAGCTGTATCAGCCTTAGTTTAATTAAGTACGAATAGGTAGACTGGTATCACCTCTCGTGTGAACTCTAGCTGCAATATATTCTTTAATAATGAACAAAATTCCTCAGAGGGAACATTCATAATGACCGTTTCCAGTAAGTAAGCTAATATTGTACAACCTGACATCCGCGTTAGATCAATCAGTATTTTCTAACCTGGTTAACCATGTATAATAATTATCTAATTTACCTTGATACGATAGCTCGTCTTCCACTGATGATGAGCTTTAAGATTCGGATGATGCTTCCGCAATCTTCTTCTCCAATCTTCTTATTTTCTTCCTTAAGTATGATTTATCTCTGTGTTTTCTTCTTCCCATGTTTATCACTTACTAAATTCACTTCTCTAGTGGAATCGATGTGACTCCAATCGCACAAGAAAACGTAATGAAACTTGGACAACGAGGGAGCATCGAAGAGAACTTAATAAATTAAATTTTTAATTTAATTATTATAAACTTGTGACACAATCGTACCGGTAAACGTTACTACATTGTTGTAATTATGAAGAACGAGGCTCGAAATATAATTATAAATGACATTGTTGGTGCTATGGAACATTCTGAGGTGTCGCTCTATGCTGACGACTTGAAAGTTTTTAAAATAATTAATATTTTAGATGATCGCATTTTATTGCAGAAAGATTATTTTTACCTTCCGCTTACCTGTAAAGGAAGGTATTGGAATCATGCAAAAAATCGGGTAGTGAGTTTTTAGTGGATGAGCACGAATTAGGGTCCTTACAAGTCATTTTTGATAGTTTCCCGATGATGTCTGTATGTATGTGTGTGTGTGTGTGCGTGTGTGTGTGTGTGTGTGTGTGTGTGTGTGTGTGTGTGTATGTGTGTGGTCCGGGCCGATGCCGTCTGCCTCATAACTCAAATACGAATTACCCAAAAATTTTGTTATTTAGTATTTTACAATTCTATACGAATAGGAAGAGCTCATTAGATTTTGGTACAAACATCTTCACCGGAAGTGATATTTTTTGAAGATTGAAAA
Organism: Agonum fuliginosum; assembly: GCA_947534325.1. Lineage (NCBI taxonomy): Eukaryota > Metazoa > Arthropoda > Insecta > Coleoptera > Carabidae > Agonum > Agonum fuliginosum. The sequence continues at coordinate 20,105,425 of OX384029.1, read as the reverse complement.
GATTAAGGATGTATGAGCGAAGGCGTGGGGGAATAGTAAATTATAGAGAGAAGGGATGGGCTTATATTCTTGCAGGGTAAGGTAACGGAAAGTACCACGTGACGTTTAGTTTACATTTGGCAACACAGCTTTCTGGTTAGTTTCTACCGGTTATATTTGAATGTTTTAAAAAAATGACTGAGCTCTTGAGTTTTTCGTTGGCACTCAGGGTTCATTTTCATATCTGAAATAAAAACATTTCAATTAAAAAGTGATTTTTATTCAAATTACATTCAAATCATTTTTAACGTGAGATTTGTTTTTATTTTAATATTTAAGATTGATTGAGACTTATTATTCAAGTTAAAGGTTCTGTTTAACTGAATACTACTTACCCTTCTCGTCGTACACGTGCAATCCACAACTTCTTGCGCTGTACCTCGTAATTGCGATTAGGAATGAGTAAAACGTCAATCCGGGATTTTTCTTCTGCGTGTTCGGATAGTTGGGCACGCAGCACACTTTTCCATCGGATATACGGCTCATTTTGACAATGATAAATACAAAAACCGCGTTTGACAGCTTGATCTGTCAACGTGACTCTTAGTCAACGAGTTACAACTTTCACCGCATGACGTCGCGTCGAGCGCAACGTTGCCAAGTCTTATGTCATGGCGAGAAAAAAAAAATCTGCTGTGGCCACCACACGACCTCTCGCCTAATTCTGCTTATTCTACTAATCTAATAAATAGTTTTATTTCATCCTGTGTCAAATTCAAATACTTTACGTCAACAGTTTGAGTCCGGGAAAACGCAAATAACGGCCTTTGTCCGGTAAAGTGTTGGTATAGAAATTAATCAACGCAATAACAATTAAACAATCGCCAAATTGCAGTTGTTAATTATGTTTCGAAAATGTTACTAGATTTGGAGCATTAGGTAAATTATTTTGAAATTAATATTACTGTTTCTTTAAAACGGAATTTGACACCGGATGAAATAAAATACATAACGACATTCGTCCGTGAATTCTTTTAACAATACTCGTTTCGAGTTTCAAGACTCGGCTCCTTCGTCGCCTCGTCTTCAAACGTCTCACTCGTACTGTTAAATATGAATTCCCGGACTTGTAACGTTAATTACTATTACTTACATTTTAATAGTTTCATGTTCATGTAATATGTAAACGAGAATGTAAACCGTAAATGTAAACCAATATGCAAGCAAAAGATGTCCACTGTACTGTCACTATAATAATCACTATATAATAATTCAAATTTTATGTAGAAACAAATTTTATATCATGGACAACAAGATACTGGAATTTCAAAAAAATAGAATATTAATTGTACTTTATTTTATTGTTAAATACTTCCAGATTCAGCAATTTGTATTTATAATTAACTGTACACATAGATAATCACAATTTCTTTTATTTTTAATTGCAAAAATTGTCATAAATAAATAATGTACCAATATATTTAAGGAAAACTTTTCCAAACTCCTAAAAGTACTACTTCCGGTTTGCGGATTTCTACCAAAATCTTATCCGGTGTTAAGATACTTATTAAAACCTTAAATATGAAATTTGGTTATAAACGGTTTGATACTTTTTAAGTTATCGTGGACGAAAAATCGTCGGTTCATACAAACGCACACACACACAGACATCAACGTGAAAATAGTAAATTCGTATTCTAGAGACCCTGAAACGTGCTTATCCACCAAAAACTCATACTCGAAAATTTTGACCCATTACAATACCTCTCTTATAGAATATGAGGCGAGAGGTGATTAATAAACTGAATTTATTTAAATTTCATTTTTATTTTTCTCTTTAGGATGCACCGATGCATAGTGTTTTTATGATTTTATCGACTTACTGTAAGTATCATCTTTCTTATTTATAGTTTTTTTTCATATGAAAAATACTGTAACATATTTATATTAGATGATTTTAGCGTCAAGACTACCCATTTCTCCATAAGAGCAATGTATTTTATGTCAATTTTTAATAATTATTTTCTCAAAAATTTGCCCCGTTACCTATGCTGAAATTTTAACAGCAAATTCTTTGAGTATAAATCTATGTTGAAAAAAATTTTGGGAGCTTAAATTAAAAATTGTTGTCACGCTCATACTTCCTTAAGTGTCAAAAATTTCTATAAATTTGGATAAATATAGTATTTATTTAAAAATAAGAGGAAAAGTTATTTGCAATTTACGTTATAAAAAAATTGTCTTTATCTGGTAGCATTAAAGAACTGCAGTAAAATTTAAGAAATAAATTTATCAAATAAAACGTTGAAATCTTGTAATCCATGTTCGGTTGATTTTTGTTTCTGCATAAAAAATATTGACAGGTGAGACGGGTGACAAGTTGGCATACTAGGGGTGCGTTCCAAAACCATACTCCAGAGTATAGAGTATGCTCCAAGTCGTTCCAAAAGGTTTGAGTATATATCCAGTGGAAATTCTGAAGTGTTCCAAAACTGTTCGAGTTTACTCGAAGATCATACTCTTCGTACCCTGTAAAATAGGAGGGTACAAACGTACTCTGGTGACTTTGGCGCCAAATAGAGCTAACCTAAATTGTCTGTGCCATAATATCTTATTATTATTAATTTATAATGGACAACGAATTGGAATCAGCCACACAAATTGACGCAAACGATTATAAAGTAATTTGTATTCTAAAAGAAGATAATATGTTGATTTTGGAAAATAAAGGTATATTCATAAATATATTAGAAAACCTTACCAGGACTACATTTATAAATTGGCGCGAATATTCATAAATATTCGCCAGTTATAACACTTAACACCCTTCTATTATCCATGATGCAAGATCAATTTTGTATATCAAATAAATGTGGTTATAGGTTATATCACCATAAAATATTTCCTACTCTACGTCGTTCCGAAACCCCACAAAACCCTGGAGTAACCTACTCTTACTCCAATACTTTACTCTGTGCTCCATGGTAAGGTTTTGGAACGCACCCTAGCGCTATATAAGTCATAATAGTCCGGGAGCTGGCGTCAAATTTGACCGAACCATTTCAACAAAGCTGATTTTTATAATATAATTAGTTCTATAATAACTAATTAAGAATTGCAGTGTAAGCTGGTCCGAAAGCGGGGCTTAAGATTTTTAGAGGCTGTGGAACTTGCAAAAAATAAAAGATTTTTAAATGAACCAGCAAAGCTAAAATTTTGTATAATGATAATTTACCAATTATATTTAACAAAAAAATATGTTAGCTGGACAGGGCAGGTGGAAAACCTTGTTAGCTGTGCAGGTGAACATTGACAGTGACAGTGTAAAAATAGTGACACATCGTTTATATCATCTACTGTTTCCATAAAATGAAAACGATGTGTCACTATTTTGACAGTCACTGTCAATGTTCACCTGCACAGCTAACAAGGTTTTCCACTTGCCCTGTCCAGCTAACATATTTTTTTGTTAAATATAATTGGTAAAGTATCATTATACAAAATTTTAGCTTTTTGGTTTCACTTGAAAATCTGATATTTTTTTAAAGTTCCACAGCCTCTAAAAATGTTAAGCCCCGCTTTCGGATCAGCTTACACTGAAATTCTTAATTAGTTATTATAGAACTAATTATATTATAAAAATCAGCTTTGCTGCAATCACCCATGAAAATTTGACGCCAGCTCCCGGACTATAAGTAAGCTGTAACTGGGAGGATTGCTTCAACACAGAAGAGTTTTCGTGTGAATGAATCTTTTGATTCAGATGATACTAATTTCTGTGTTTGAATATTTTAGATTTTTATTTGTATATTTTAAATGGGCACCGGATTGTACGTATACATTTCTGTTTAGTCTAGATATGGCGGAAGGTTGTGTGATGGCCACGTCAGATTTTTTAACTTCAGTAAATGCAAATTGATGAGTTATTTTGTTAAAAAAATATGCTACAGTTACCCATCACATGGAGAATGTACGTACATTCGTTGTTATTCGTAGTATACTAAATCATTTCATTCTGTTGTGTATTTATGAAATAATAGACTTTGCACGCTTAATTCTCCTTTATTATTTACTAGCACATGCACAACCATTTTTTATACATAACCTTCTTATAATTAATTACCAATAGAGCCAATCATCCAATATTACACATAACTATATTTTATATCCTAATTACTCCCTAGTCGACAATGTTCCCAACTATCTAATAATTCATCATAATACAATATCTTTCTCCCCTTACATCAAAGATTTAAACGTTCGGGTGGTTTTACAGTCCGGGAAGATCTACGCAAGATAGGAGAGGTACTACTTTGTTCAGGAGGGGAAGGTACAGATATAGGAGCCTGAATTTCTACGCATTCCCTTGATCCTTGTTCATCGATCGTCACTGTCTTATCGTCCTTGCTGATCGTGGCATGTTCGAGATTTGTTGTTTTCGGAATTTTGTCCACTATAGGTTTTTGATCATTCCTTCCCGGATCTTCGTATGCTAACAGGGGAGGTTGTTCTGGATTCGATGAAGTTGCTCTCTTAATATCGTTTTTATTCATTTTATTTTAGTATGATATTTGTTTTCGTCGTATAACGGTTTATCTAAATTTTTCTTAAAAGTATCAACGCATTTTTCTGCAGCTCCATTGGACGTGGGATGATAGGGTGGACTATGAATTAATTTTACACCATTGCTTCTGCAAAATGTATGAAATTCTTCGGCATTAAAGGGTGGACCATTGTCTGCGACCAGTTCCTCAGGAATTCCAAATGTTGCAAATGTGTGTCGTAATTTTTCAATTGTTTTGGTTGAGTTTGTTCCATTCATAATACAAATTTCCAGCCATTTTGAAGTTGTATCGATAATTAACAAGAAATAAGTGTTATGCTTTTTAAAGAAATCAATGTGGACACGCTTAAAATTTCTATCTGACAGTAACCAAGAACTTAGTGGTTTCTCTTGCCCCTTTGCTGAATAAATTTGACAAGTTTCACAGGACCATACCTTATCTTCAATGTCGCCGTCGATATTTGGCCACCAGACATCAGCGCGAGCCTTCATTTTCATCCTGACTATGCCAGGGTGTTGGTCGTGTATTAGATTCATGACATCATCTCGGAGTGATTGCGGAATCACTACTCGGTTGCCCCATGTCAAACAATCGTTTTCTACACTTAATTCATTTTTTCTTCTGGAATATGGTTTTAAGACTTCTTCTGTTACATGATTATTCGGCCATCCTAATTTAGTAAATTCAATAACCTTTACAAGGATTTTATCTTTCCTTGTTTGTTCCACTATGTCTTCTGGACTTAGCGGTAATTCTCTAACACTGGTAAATGAAAATATTTCTCCAGTAGATTCAGGTAACGGGTGTCTTGACATACAATCTGCATGTATGTTTTCTTTTCCCTTGCGATACTGAATTTCGTAGTCGTAAGCTGAGAGTAGTAGCGCCCATCGTTGGATTCTTGCATGAGCTAAAACTAGCAGCCCTTGTCTTGACCCAAAAATGGTTTTTAGGGGTAAATGATCAGTTATGATCTTAAATTTCTTTCCATAAATATATTTGTGGAAGCGTTTAATTGCAAATATAATAGCTAAGGCTTCCCTATGCGTTTGTGCATAATTTTGTTCAGCATTGGTCAACGTTGAGCTAACAAACATTACAGGTTTCTCAACGCCGTCAACTTCTTGACTTAGGACCCCTCCTACGCCGTAACTTGATGCATCAGCTGAAATAATGACTTGTTTATCTGGATCATATAAGGTTAACGCCTTACTATTGATTAGTAGTTTTTTTGTGTCCTCGAAGGCTGTTTGACACTGGACCGACCAATTAAATTGTTTATGTTTTTTTGTAAGCTCGTACAGTGGCTGCAACTCACTCGACAACATCGGTATGAATTTTGCGTAAAAGTTCAACATACCCAGATATGATTTGAGCTGAGTTATATTCTTCGGCGTTGGACATTGAACAATCGCATCGATTTTTGACTGTATGGGTTTGATGCCGTTTTTATCGATTTTATGGCCTAGTAATTCGACGTTTTCTTGGAAAAATAGACTTTTGTTTTCATTAATACGAACATTAAATTCGTTTAGCTTCTGTAAGACTTTCTTAGTTTTTTCAACACAATCCTTCATATCCACTCCACCAATTACGCAATCATCAATGTATACTGCTACCATTGACATTCCCTTTAAAATATCCTCCATGACGCCTTGGAAGATGGCTGGAGCACTCGAAACGCCAAACGGAAGTCTTTGATATTGGAATAATCCCTTATGCGTGGTAATAGTTAATAAGGGTTTGGAAGACTCACCTACTTGCAGCTGTAGATATGCATTTGTTAGATCCAATACCGTAAATATTGTTGCTCCACTCACTGTTTGAAATATGTCTTCCAACCTTGGATGGTCGGTTTTCAAATTGGGATTTAGCGTTCTTTTAAAATCTACACATAGTCTGATTCCTCCAGTCTTCTTTGGCACCGTTAACACAGGACTTGCGTATTCGCTGTGCTTTACAGGAACTAAAACATTATTTTTGACGAGATCTTGTAGTTCTTCTTCCACCTTCTCTCGGACCGAATATGCGACTGGGTATGGACGATGGAAAACTGGTATGTGATCTTCCTTCACGACTAAATTGGCTTTATAATTTATTATGCTTCCGGATGTTCCATTTTTAAATACATTTGGAAACTTCCTTTTCAACAGTGTGACCATCGTGGTGACATCTTGCTCTTGACTTGAGGATTGACTCAGACTTAAGGACAGGTTGAGGATCAAGGAGTTTTTTCCAAGTAGGATTCAACTTATCCATCCATTCACGACCTAAAAGTGGCATAAATTGTCATCTTAAAACTAGGACTGCTTTTGTCTAATTTTAGATTTATACTTAATTTATCAGTTACTGAAGTTCGTTGATTTGATACTGTTTTTACACTAATTTTACTAGGTTGAAGTATTTTATTTGACAAGTACCTTTCATAAAAACTTTTTGAAATTACCAGTATCTAACTCCATTTTGAATTCCTTATTATCTAACAAAACAGATTTTACAACAGGAAAGGATTTTACTGACATTACCTTAACTGTTTCTAGTCTACCTATCTCAAATTCACCACCGTCTTCCTCGCATTCGATTTCCTTCTCTACCTCTGACTCCTCTCCTTCCTGTACGTTGTGCACTCCTCTTCTTCTACATACTGTCGACGTGTGTCCCATTTTCTTGCATGTAAAACATTGCCAATTTCGCGCAGGACATGTATTTGCGTTGTGTTGGCGACCACATCGATAACATGATGACGATGATGACATTTCTCGGCTTAGTTGTTCATGAAACTGCTGACCGGACGACTGCTGGCTTTGACGACTTCGAGACTGTTTATTTTCTAGAGTAAACTGTTTTTTTCTAACAACATTGACTGTTTCTGTAGCTTGATGCAAAAAATTAGCATGCTCACGGCTAAATTCATGAGCTTCTTGAAAGGACATCTCTGCTTCGCTGAGAAGTTTTCTTTGTATTGCCGTATTCCTCAGTCCACAAACGAATCTGTCACGAAGAGCGTCATCCAAAAAGGTTGTAAAATTACATGTTTTTGCTAAGTTTTTTAGCTGAACGACATATTCACTGACAGTTTCGCCCTCTAGTTGATCTCGTTTATTAAATTTATAACGTTCTGCAATAATGACTCTTTTGGGCGAATATCGAGATTTTAGCGCATCTGATAATTGCTTATAAGTTTTTTCGCATGGACTATCAGGCACTAATATATTTTTTAATACGCTATAAGCTTCTGGGCCTATTAGTGTGATAAATAATGACGTTTTTAAATTTTCTTGCACGTTGTTAACCTTGAAAAACTGGTCCATCCGTTCTAAATAGGATTCAATATCACTATTTTTGATATTGAAATGCTCGATGCTTCCTGTCATTGACATTTTGCTTGATTTCTTGACTAACTTGTTCAGACTGTTGACTTGACTGGGACGACTTTACTTTTCACTCTTATATTTTACTACCCACTGTTTATCCTCGTCGCCAATATTCTGTTGTGTATTTATGAAATAATAGACTTTGCACGCTTAATTCTCCTTTATTATTTACTAGCACATGCACAACCATTTTTTATACATAACCTCATCATCCAATATTACACATAACTATATTTTATATCCTAATTACTCCCTAGTCGACAATGTTCCCAACTATCTAATAATTCATCATATACAATACATTCACTCTACAACAATATTATGAATTTGTCAGATCAAAACTAGAATACTGTTCACAAATATGGAAACCAATTTATTCTAAATAGATATCTCAATTAGAACAAATGCAGATAAAATTGATTAAATATTGCTTCTATAAAATGTACAAAAACATTATCCAAGTCTGGCTTTTAATTATATTATTTTCTTATTATCTGAGGTACCTACACATGGTTTCATTAAGTAATCGTAGAAAAATTATCAGTTGCATTTATTTATATAAACTGTTGCACAATATAATAAATGACACTTGCATTTTTAGTAAATTGCCATTACATTCATGTTCCACGTGTCACCTCAAGAAATTAAGCTACTATTAATTTGACAACGGCTCGAACAAATTATGAATTGAAATTTACTAAATTATTTTATAATACAACTTTATGTGATCTAGACATTTTTGCTGACTCTATTCGTGTTTTAGGAGAAATCTGTTTAAATTCTACTAATACCTAATAATAATTAATATTTGATTGGTTTCTTTATTTATAGTGTTATATAATTTGTACTTGTGTAGATGAATAATTAATAATTTATATGATTGAAAATTTGTTTCTAACGGTTATTATAAATTAGCTTGTATTTTACTTTTTGATTTCGTATGTTCTGCTCTTTTCGGTAAAGATATTTGTATTTAACTGTATAATAATCATATTATTGGGATCTTTATATCACATTGATTGATTTGAAATAAATGGAACGCGTGTAACTGGAACTTCACTACTTGTAAGTATACGGTGTTTCGCAAGACTTGTCTTACTCAGCGATTTTCCTTTTAGCTTGAAAATATCTGCATATTCATTTGAAAATTTAGTAAGCCGTTTACTTTCTTCTGTCGGCAAATGATCTTATAGGTATGTAATTTTGTTTTTTCATAATCAATTTCGGTGTCCTCTTTTGCTGCTATTGCTATACCGATTTTGATTTCATAATTATTTACGTTTAAAATATTTACGAACTGTTTAGCATTATTGCACTTTTTAACGATAGTCCGTGCGATAAGAACACCTGGTTTATCAAGTTCCTTCAGTTCGAGTACATACGTCATATCTGGAATTCGCTTATCCAGCTTTATGCTTTATGTCGTGGTGGAATGGTCGACGATTCCATTACGCGGAACAAATATAAAGTTTCTGTATCACGTCTACAAGAGTGTCAGAACACGCTGTTTCTTCAGTAAGTTTTTGCGTTTCTAAAATAGGTAACACCTCGCACTCTACGATCTAATTCAAATTAATAATTGCAGGATCCGATTTATTTATATTAAGGTAGTACTACCGTTACCACAGGTGTCAAATTAGTGCTTTGTGTAATTTGACTTCAGTAGTATTTTTATTTGGCAACGCCGCGTAAAAGTTAAAGAGACAGAAATATATTCTGTTTCACTCAACATATGAGTTTGAAATTAATTTATATTATGCTGTGTATTTTATAACATGTTGCTCAATTTAATTATGTAACTTTATTAATAATAAAAATTATCGTATGATTTTTAAAAATCTGTATAACACTGATATACCCACATACCGCATTGGTGTATGTTTGAATTTCGCGCGCGTCCTAACCTTGTCTGTGGCGTTGCCGCATTTAAGGTCACGTAATCCAATTTTAGTATTCGTAACATCCGTCGACTGCTCTCTGAAGGCGCCACGGGTAGTTTTCGAACTCTATATTTCTCCAGAATCTGATATCAATATTTTCTTCCATTTACCCCCACCTTGCAGAACACAACTACGTAGCGTAACGTAATGTAAGCAGAATTATACCGGCCTGGCGGTCTTCAACCCTGGTGTATCCAGGTTGATTATTTCTTCATAGATGTTGATGAAATATAAAAAGCAACATATATGAACTTTTTTCACACGACTTAATGAATTGCAATTTTATGCTGTTTTTAATAGAACCTCAATAAATGTATTATTATTGGCCTCTTATATAATTTATGTGTCACAAAAACATAAAATCTAAAAAATTTCATTTATTGTCGCTTATTTTGAAAAACTTATTTTTCGCCGATTGGCACTAAAAGTGCTACATTTGACTACAGTCATCTATACATATAAGAGAAATTTTTAATTAGAATAAAGTATAATGTATAAATATAATATTAACAACAATTAAGTAAATGAAACAACAAAAATTAAGAGAAGGTGCGGTATATTATGACCGAATACAAGGAACAATAATAATCTGATTTCTATGCCGTATATCTTCATCGTCACGAACATTGTTAATTAACAATGTTCGCTAATATTTTTGCGACTTACTGAATCCAAATAACATTCCTGTCTAAGCGAACACTGTTATAACATGATTATGTTAGCAAAATTTTTATTAGTATTAAGTATGTCGCAAAATGTCATAGCAAACATTGTTAGTTAACAATGTTCGGGGAGGTGAGGATCCGGCATTAATGGTAGTACTAGGAATATCATCCAGTTTTGAATATTTGTTTCTTAGAATTCTAATATTCTAAACCTTAGTTGGGGTTGTAGTTTCGTTTCATTAGATATTTATTTGTATCCAGAGTGCCAAAGAGTGAATATACCTATAAGTTTATATTTGAGTTTTCGCCTTCTGTTAGTTACACTGTTTTGTTATTTGTCATAATTGTTCTGTTTTTTGTTTTGTTTTTGTTTTCGACTTCTGTTAGTTACACTGTTTTTTGTTATTTGTTATATTGTTGTTATTTTGATTCTGTGGAATATTAAATACTTAAGTATTAAATACTTTTTATTTTTTCCAAATGGGGAAATGTAGAAAAAGTTTGAGTCGCCGATTAAAACGCTCCAAAGCGGCGAAGGCAGCTCAATTACGTGAAAAGTGTAAAATTTCTAAATTACAGAATAATAATATTGCCAGGTATGTGATTTATATTTTTTGCCAAAAACAAATGTTTTTAATACTTCATTTTTAGCGATGTAAATAATTTTATATGCCCTCCATCACCATCAATGACAGATCTTGAATCAGTGTGGAGTGAATCAGAAGATTTAACTATAACAGAAAGGTATATTATTTATTAATTTTTTGTAGCTAATTCTAATAGAGTAATGTTTGAATCATTTATTGCAACAGAATTTAGCCTAACATAAATTGTGTTTTTCACACAAAATTCTTATTCTAAAATATTTACAGTGCAGTGAAAAAGACATACTCTAGAAAAATAATCACGTCGACTCCAAACAAACATGATAATAAAATTGATTACAACAATGCCTGGGGTTCTGATGAAACATTTGAAAGGTTCGTCTTGTACTAAAATATTTTAAAAACTTATTATTTAATTTTTTAATTTATTTATTTTAGTATAAAGAATCATAATTTAATAATTGAGAAGGATTCTTGCACTTCCACGCTGTACGAATTAGCTGGTAATCGTGTTGTCGATATTAATTATTATACAAAAACATTGATTGATTTACAATATAATCACAATCGAATATGTACATTTGGCAAATTACACTCCGAGGGAGAAAATAATCGTGGTATTGGTTTAGTAAGTCAAATTACTCTGCAATGTGTAATTTGTGAAAAGAAATATTCCATAATGACTGAAGATCCGAAGAAAAATAAATCTGTTATTAATTTCGGTCTTGTTTGGGGAACATTTTCAACAGGAAATACTTACGCACATACTACTGAATTATTATCTTCAATGGAAATACCAGCGATGACACAGAAAGTATTTAAACACTGTGAACAACAATTAAGCACGGTATGTAATTTATTTGAAAATGCTACCTATAAGATTTTTTGCTAAATTTGAAAAATTCCGTTATAGACTTGGGAAGAATCCTTCGCTCAATGCATTCAAGTTGCTGGACAGGAAGAACTGCAAAAAGCAAAAGAAAAGGGACAAGTCGATGAAGATGGTATTGTTTGGACAACAGTATACGTGGACGGAGGATGGAGTAAACGATCTTACGGACATAATTATAATGCTGCTTCTAGTGTAGTATGTACCTTACCCCTTACCTACATGAAATTATTGAAATACCTAGTTATTTGAAATTATTTACTAATGATAATTATTACAGGGAGTTATTATAGGAAAAGAGACCGGAAAGGTATTATTTGTAGGAATAGGAAATAAATATTGCGTAATTTGTGCAAGAGCACAAAATAAAAATGAAGAAGCGTCTGATCACATTTGCTACCGAAACTGGTCAGGGTTTAGCACAGCAATGGAAGCAGATATTATAGTCGAAGGCTTTAATAAAAGTATTGAAATGCATAATTTACGCTATAAAAAATTTATTGCTGATGGAGATTCTAGCGTTTACGCTAAAATAAAGGAAAACGTTATGTATGGTAATGAAGTACAAAAATTAGAATGCATCAATCACGCAATTAAAAATTACGGCAAAGCACTGTATAAACTGAAGATGGAAAAATCAATTTCAACTGCCGGAAGAAAATGTTTGACAGTGGTCAATATTAAAAAATTGCAAAAACAGGCGCAAACCGTTATTTATAATGACTTAAATAATAACGATGTAGAAACAATAAAAAGACATTTAGAAAAAAGCCCCGACTTAGCATTTCCATCAGACGTTATAAATAATATGAAAGAATCAAGCATATATTACCACATTATTGGTAAGTTTAATTTTAATTTTTGTCAATATTCGCTAATATTAAATTATTTGTAGGAACTTTACAACCATTAATAAAGAAAGCGCCACTGCTGATAGGCAAAGAGACAAATAATAAAGCTGAATGTTTTATGAATATTCTAGCAAGATTTACGGCAGGGAAAAGACTTAATCTAATACAAAAAAAATCGTTTCAAACTCGAGCAATTTTGACTGGATTAAGATATAATAATGGAATTCAATGGCATACTACTTCTTGGAAACGAAATTTCGATAGAAGTCCAGCAAAACCATTCAAGAAATATATTCATTCCTATAAAAAATATCGGGAAAATAAAATTTCAAAACGTAGATTAAAATTTTCTCACAAACTTACGCAACTCCCTTGTAAGGATACGGATTATGGACCAAATGCACAACAACCAGAACTACATGAAGATGATATAATTTCAGAATGTAACAGGCTACTAGAAAATTTGCAGGTATGTGTAAAACGTGTACTTATCTAATTTATAAGTTAGATTTGTAAATATTAATATTACTTAGTATAAGTACTTACTTCATTTTTTTATATATAGGTTACTAAAGAAGAACAATTAGAAATTGAAAAAAGTACAATTTGAAAATGAATTATACGTCTTACAAAGAAAAAATCGACTAACAGCATCCAATTTTGGAAGTGTTGTAAAAGAAAATCCCAAATATTTCATCCTTTAATTAAAAAAAATCTTTATCCACAAAATATAAATACTCCAGCGATCCAATATGGGAAAACCAAGGAATGTGTAGCCAGAAGAAGATTTGAATTAGAAACTGGACTTCAAGTTAGAGATAGTGGTTTGTTCATAGAAAAGGATTACGGATTTTTAGGGGCCTCTCCAGATGGTAAATTCATACGTTTTATATAAAAATTAATAGATCTATGCTTATTTACATAACTGATATTTCTAGGATTAATTGGTGACAAAGATATTATTGAAATCAAATGCATGTACAGTTTGTCGAACACAACAACTTCAATCCAAGAAGCAATTATTGGGAAGAAAAATTGCTGTTTGGAAATAAAAACCAATAACGTATCTTTAAAAAAAAATCATGATTACTACTACCAAGTAAGCACGTTAAATATTTAATATATCAAATGTTTATTCTTACGTAAATTATTTTATTTTAGATTCAAGGACAACTGCACATTGCTGAAAAATCATGTTGCTATTTTGTTGTATATAGAAATGATATATCCGATTTATTTATCGAAAAAATTACAAAAGATGAGGTTTTCTGGCAACAAACTATGCTACCTAAATTGACATTTTTTTATAAAAAATGTTTAATTAAAGAAATTATTTGTCGTAGAATACCACGGGGACTACCATGTCTCGAACCGAAACAATAATATATTTTTTATAAATAATTATCTATTTATTTTATTTTGTACTTTTTATTAAAAGCAGGCTTTATGCGTTCATTTTAGTAGATAAAGAAACACTTTAACATCAACAATAGATAAAGTATAATTTTTTTACCCTTTTTAAACAAAGTAACAAAACAACGATCATTGATAACGCGATCTCAAAAATTACTATGACATTTTTAAATTTTAAAACATCTGCATTTTAAAATAGAAATAAATTATGTATTCTTCTTGTACAAAATAAAATACTATATACGACGATGAAGAGTCTTTATCGACTCGTAAAAGATAGCCCACTTGCTCCTTTGTCGTGAACTAACATGTTTCACTTATCGATAAAAGATCTCATTATCGTCTTGTATAATAAATAACTATTATTGTAGTAGTTCTGTTATTTTATTTATTATATAAACCTGTTTATCATATAAGTTAGATTTTCAATAATAAATATTGGTTTTTTAAAAACTTTATTTAATGACAAACAATTCTTATACTCATTTACATTGAGTGAAAACGATACAACTGCCATTTCTTTCTTGCGAATCTTATTATATACGAGAGATATGATAGATGTAAGTCAGCAGTAATATAATACTAAGCATGATGCAATATTGTGCAACAGGGAGGTTCCATTATATAATTCCTCCCCCACTAGATGAAAATATCTGGTTTTCACAAGTATTTTCAGGAGTACGAGTTCTATCATATTTCCCTTTACAATATTTAAATGTTTTAACAAAGAAAATACTTAATATAATAATTAATAGTATGATGGTTATAATATGATTAAATAATTCGGAATGTGAATAAGAATTATTTAGTTTAATTAAGTCTTGATCATTAATATGAATTTTATCTAATGACTTAATATTTACTGTTTTATTAATTACCTTAATAGGTGTAATATTATCTAAGTTAAATTCAATTACTTTACTATAAGACTTATAGAATTCTAAGTGTTCATTATTAATTTTGCAATTTTGGACCGAAAAGAGTCCTTTTAATTTCTTTTGAATAATATCTTGTTCACATTCTATTTTTACATTTTCCTCTATAGGTAGGTACAAATATCTTATATTAGTATTAGGTATTTGGAATATTTCATTCCTATCATGAACTTTTAAGAAAATACAATTCTCGGTATGATGATTGCAATATAAATCCGTGAGACAAGGTTCCATGATATTGTTATCTTTCTTACAGAGATAAAGCGACATTTCTAACTTGACACATTCCTTTAATTTTTTTATCTGATTATTTTGTTCTTCGTAATACCCAGGCGCAATTTCTAATGTGTGATATTCGTTGTTGAATAATGTAGGTAAAGGGGTAAATTGTATGAGTGGACTTTTATATTCTGGGATAGGGATAGAAACAAGTAATTTTATTATGGAATTTTCATACTTGCAATATGTTTTAATTAAATGGTTATTTTCCCAATTGTTTATTATAATATTGTTTATAGGTTCGTTTACTTTATTCTGAATTATTTTCATTACCTCTTCGCGCGATATTAAGCCAAAATGTAGGGTATTTAAACTACAAAAGGTGAATGTTTCTTCGATTTGATTTACAGTAATAAGGAGATAGTTTGCTATGAGATTTAATTCGTTAAAAATATCTTTTATTTTATGAACTTCGCTTTCCTCTAAGAATCGTCCAATTTCTTTTCTAAGTGTGTTAATACTTTCGTTAATATTTTTATTATTGAAGTTAATTATTTCAATTTGGTGATTAAATTGTTCAGTTAAGTTTTTGTTATTCCATATTAAATGATTTATTCCGTCTTTAAGAGTTTTCTGATTATTGGATAATTCTTTTATGAGGTTGTCATATTTTTCCGCGTCAGCTGCATCAAGATTACCTGCGATGCTTTTTATTATGGAACCTAATCCGTTGATTAATCCTCTACGATATCGTTTAGAAAAAATATAGTTTTTTAATTCGATTTTACTGATTATGTTTTCGAGAATAGTT
Source organism: Agonum fuliginosum (assembly GCA_947534325.1). Taxonomy (NCBI): domain Eukaryota; kingdom Metazoa; phylum Arthropoda; class Insecta; order Coleoptera; family Carabidae; genus Agonum; species Agonum fuliginosum. The sequence continues at coordinate 20,089,179 of OX384029.1, read as the reverse complement.
TTACTAATTAATGTTTGATTTAATATACGAGAATCATAAATTTCAAGTTCTTTATAAAATTTAATTCTATTTTCTTTTAGATTGTTAATTTGTATGAGAATATTTTCTATATTAATATTGATGTAAATGTATTTTTCATGCGTTTGAATATAGGCATGTCCGAGGTTTATTACACTTACACCGGGGTTAACGGTCTCATTTCTGAACAACTGGGTTGCTCCGATGTTTGAGTATCTGTAACAATACGTGGTGTTTTAATTTGGTTGTATTTATGTTTCTTTCCTTTGTCATCTGTTATTTGACATCTTTGCGGGTTAATGTTTTCGACACTAATAATTTTGAATTTTGGTTTATCACATTTACCGACATTTCGTTTATGTTGTTTTAAATATACTTGATTGGGTAAATTAATTTCTCTATTAACTTCTTCGCTATATTTTAGTTTGCCTTTTTCAATATTCTTCTTAATTTCACCGTAAATTTCTTCCATAATTTCTTTGTGATTTTGAATATATGAATCAACAATAGTTTCTTCTGTCAATCGAAAGTTGTTTAATTTTAAATGTCCTAGTAATATATTTAATGGCGTTTCTTTTGTTGCAGAATGAATGGAATTATTATAAGCGATAAGGGCATAATTTACTCTTTCTTTTAATCTTAATTCTTGAATGTTTTGTTTTGATTGAGTATTCTAAGATGTTCTATCAATGTGCTATGAAATCTTTCTACTATTCCATTAGATTTAGGATTATCAACACTAGTGAAATTTATTTTTATTTTTCTAAAATTTAGATAATTTACTAATATTTTATTGTTAAATTCTCTACCATTGTCAGCGGTGATTTCAAGAGGTATACCATAGTGTGAAAAGTATTTCATCAGTTTGTTTACGATGGTGATGGCATTTTGATTTTTTATCTCATATAGTAGAGGAGCCGGTGGGAGATCGACCTTCACCGATCTGTTAACCAGATGAGACTTATTTTTTATCAAATATATTTTATGATTAAATATGCCTATAATTACTTGCCTATCCAAAAGTGATCAAGGCTATTTTTAATTAAATTAACTTTAATCAATTTTTTTTCATCACTTTCACTCTATTGATAACCAAATGAATTTTATTTTACTGATAGTTTTTAACACACAGAATATGCCTAGGTAGGCTTGCCTACTCATTTCTGTGCATGGCTACCTGGCAAGCAGATGTGAACAGGTAAGTCAATATAGGTGACTCCACCGATCTGCTAACTCATCGAAACTTATATCAAATTTTAGATTATTTTATTACAAAATGAGTCACATATACTTGCCTGCAAAAAATCGTATTTAAAGTACGATTGCCAAGCAAAAATCTTTTAGAGTTTTAGCCACTTGATAGGTGCGAGAGAGAAAGTAGATCGTCCGAGGTCCGTGTGGCAGAACAGGACACAACATAACAGCTGCACGCTACCTGACCGTTGAATGTATTCGAGTGCGCATGCTCGTGTATATGTGAGTGACAGAGACAGCATCTATTTACACTTGTCAGTAAGTTTGAACTCCAATTTATTATAACTAATTTTGATCATAATTTTTATATTATTTCACACTAAACATACTTACAGCTATGCAATAATAAAAAATAAATAAGTTAATATAATAATGAATTATTATATTAATATATTAATAAATAAAAATAAAAACTAATTCAACAAAACTTTTTATCATTTTAAAGCTAAATTATAAAATTTAAAAAATATAAAAAAATGTAAATTCTTTTTTTAGAATTAAGTAAAGAATAATTTATTTATTATTTTAAATTAAATAAATTAAAAAAATGAAATAAATGCCATAAAGCGGGAAAAATTAAGTGTTACTTTTAAAATATTTTTATAAAAAATAAAAAAAATTAATCAATGCAGAAAGAAAATTTAATCCATTCATATTGTTAAAACTGTTTATTACAAAGCATAAAAAATACATAAAAAAATTAAATTTAAATATTTATTTTTTTTATATTATTCATTATCAGAATCATCGGAAGCTAAATACTGATTATCAGGTTCTAATTCTTCTGTATTTTCATTATCCATGACTTGTGCGATGTCATCAATTTTCAACGGTGTTTGGTCCCCAACAAATCCATTTGGTTTAAAATGATCATCTTCTAAGAGCCAACCACAGTTTTCAGGGCGTAATTTTAAGCAATCTGCATCAGTCGCATGAAGCCACATAGAATTGACATAAATCGTTCGTAATAAAAGCTTTAACTTACTTCATAATTTTTTACAAATTTTTCCGAACTCTTCTTTATATTTTTTTTTTATTACAGTAACTTTGTTGTAACACGTGTTATGATAACCAACAAAATCCGACGATTCTTTACTTAATTGAATATCTCCATACTTAAAGCTTTGTTTTTTACGGAAAGCCAATTTTAAATGGCATGTTTTAAATGAATGTTCATTAAAGTCAATAATTCCTTTTTTCTGACCACACAAAAAACATTTTTTACTCATTTTTAAAATCACAATTAATATTATTCAGCACGTGTTGTCACTAATAAATGATTTTCGACTATACACGAGCATGCGCACTCGAATACATTCAACGGTCAGGTAGCGTGCAGCTGTTATGTTGTGTCCTGTTCTGCCACACGGACCTCGGACGATCTACTTTCTCTCTCGCACCTATCAAGTGGCTAAAACTCTAAAAGATTTTTGCTTGGCAATCGTACTTTAAATACGATTTTTTGCAGGCAAGTATATGTGACTCATTTTGTAATAAAATAATCTAAAATTTGATATAAGTTTCGATGAGTTAGCAGATCGGTGGAGTCACCTATATTGACTTACCTGTTCACATCTGCTTGCCAGGTAGCCATGCACAGAAATGAGTAGGCAAGCCTACCTAGGCATATTCTGTGTGTTAAAAACTATCAGTAAAATAAAATTCATTTGGTTATCAATAGAGTGAAAGTGATGAAAAAAAATCTGCTTACCTCTCGCCTCATATTCTATAAGAGAGGTATTGTAATGGGTCAAAATTTTCGAGTATGAGTTTTTGGTGGATAAGCACGTTTCAGGGTCTCTAGAATACGAATTTAATATTTTCCCGATGATGTCTGTGTGTGTGTATGTGTGTGTGTGTGTGTGTGCGTGTGTGTGTTTGTATGAATGTATGGACTGACGATTTTTCGTCCACGATAACTGAAAAAGTATCAAACCTTTAATAACCAAATTTCATATTTAAGGTTTTAATAAGGATCTTAACACCGGATAAGATTTTGGTAGAAATCCGTAAACCGGAAGTAGTACTTTTTGGAACTTGATATAGTTTTTCTTAAATAAATTGGTACATTATTTATTTATGACAATTTTTGCAAATAAAAATAAAAGATAATATAATTATCTATGGGTACAGTGAATTTTAAATACAATTTGCTGAATCTGGTAGTATTTAGCAATAAAATAAAGTGCAACTAAGTACCAGTATCTTGTTGTCCATGATATGAAATTTGTTTTTACTCAAAATTTGAATGATTATGACAGTGACAGTACAGTTGACATCTTTTGCTTGCATCTTGGTTTAAATTATCGTTTACATATTACATGAACATGAAACTATTAAAATGTAAGTAAAACTATTTATTAGATTAGTAGAATAAGCAGAATTAGGCGAGAGGTCGTGTACTGGCCACAGCAGATTTTTTCTAGTGGTTTATTTGCAGTGGGAGTTAGAATGTTAGGAACCTGAATTGGATTTCTTTCATATTTATTTTGTAAACATGTTTCGCATTGATTGATAAAATTTTGAATATCTCTTTGCATATTTGGCCAATACATGATTTTTCTTAAGTTTGAATAGGTTTCTGTGATACCTCTGTGGTTTGTTTTACCTTCATGATGGTTACGTATCTGTGTTATTTGTTCATCTTTCTCTTGGATGTCATTAAGCAGGTTTTTGCACGATATTAATTTATAACTATTAAAACGAAACATAGTTTGTATAACGGTATTAAATGGATTAATAAATATTTCAGGTATTAGACAATAATAATTTATTCCTGGTTGCAGATATTGTTTAATAAATTCTAATATCGTTTTGTTGCAATTGATTTTATTTAAATAAAAATATATTCTTTGTATTTTGTGACCAAAAAGTTTTTCAATTTTAATTTGATTTTTGCCATTCGTTTCTTTTATTATAATTTGGTTTTTCCCAACATTCACCGGGGATTCTATGTACGTTAACCCGTTGATAGGTTGTTCGTCATCTGAGTGGGCAGTAACTGTGCTCGATGAACTTTTATCTAATTCGACTACGACTGAACTTGTGTAATTTAATATTTTACTATCTGTGGGTTGCTCATAGATATTAAAAGTAATGGAAGTGTTTTGAAAAGTTTCTTGTATTAGATTTTCAATTTTGGTCCAATCTTGTCTGTCTAATCCAGAACAGATTTTTGGAAGATCGATTTCATAAATATCGTTTTTTATTAAATATTCCATTAATTTATTTAAACATTTTTTAATGTCTGGAATGTTTGGTTTTCCTTTAAATACATCTTTAGTTAATAAATGAATTATAGTTCTTTCTTCTTCAATTTGTACTGCGATTATTTTTGAAATAATTTTGAGTTTATTAAGTTTATTTTTAGTCTGATATTTTTCGTTAACTTGCTCGGCGAAACCTTTTCCCATTTTAAAGTCTTTCGAGATAGTATGTACTAATGTATTTTTACTTTGAAATATGTCTCCCTTTTTGTATTCTATTTTAAATGATGGTTTAATTCTTGATAAACAGTCAGCTACGTAATTTTGGTTTCCTTTTTTATATTCAATTTTGTAATTATATTCTCCTAATTTCAGTTTCCACCGAATAAGTTTTTGATTCGGTTCTTTTAGTGAGTTTAGCCAAATTAGGGGTCTATGGTCTGTAACAATTTTGAAATTTCTTCCTAATAAATAGGGTCTAAATTGTTTCGTTGCCCATACTATAGCTAGAAGTTCTTTTTCTATAGTACTGTAGTTCTCTTCATGTTTATTTAATGTTCTTGAGGCAAAAGCAATTGGTAGATCTTTATTATTAGTTTTCTGTGAAAGAACAGCTCCAAGTGCGTAATTACTAGCATCAGTTGTTAATGTGAATTCATTATCGAAATCGGGGTATTGCAATATGGGGCTATTACTTAATAACTCTTTACATGTTCTAAAACATTCGACATAATTTTTGTCGTTGATATCTATTTTACTGCCTTTACGCAAACATTGTGTGAGAGGTTTTGTTACTTTGGCATAATTTTCTATAAATCGGCGGTAATACCCTAATAGACCAAGAAATGATTTTATTTCTTTTACGGTTTTAGGTATGGGAAAGTTTTTGATAGTTTTGATTTTGTCAGTATTTGGTTTTATTCCTTTAGTCGTAATTACATGGCCCAAATAAGCAACTTCTTTCCGGAAAAAATTTGATTTGTCTGTTTGAATTTTTAGGTTAGCTTCTCGAAGTTTTTTGAATACTTTAGAAATATTTTCGGTATGCTCTTGTAAACTACTTCCTAAGATTATAACGTCATCTAAATACACAAAGCAAATTTTGTTAATATAGTCATGTAAGACATAATTCATGAGTCTCTGAAACGTCGAGGGTGCATTTTTAAGCCCAAAAGGCATACGGGTGAATTCATAATGTCCGTTACCTGTGCTGAAAGCAGTTTTTTCAATATCTTTAGGATCCATTTCTATTTGGTGAAATCCACTTTTTAAGTCAATGGTTGAAAAGTAATTACTCTTTCCTAATTTATCTAGAATTTCTGGTATATCAGGAATGGGGAATTTGTCATCTATAGTGTGTTCATTCAGCCGACGGTAGTCAATTACCATCCTGTATTTCTGTTTTCCAGAAGCATCAAGTTTCTTTGGTACCATCCATATTGGAGATGACCAAGGGGAGTATGATTTTTGTATTATATCATTTTGAAGTAAATCCGAAACTTGTTTTTCGATTTCATCTTTATAGATTTCTGGACATCTATAATTTCTTGAATAAATGGGAATTTCGTTAGTAGTTCTAATTTTATGTTTGATTTTACTTGTGAATATAAGTTTTTCGTTATCTTTTGGAATTAGATCTTGGAATTCATTAAGTAATTTAGATAATGATTTTTGTTCTTCTTCATGAAGAGTTTCAATTGAAATATTTAATTCTTTAAGAATTTCAGTATTGAACACACTATGTTTAGAATTCTGATCAAAATATTCGAACTTGTGTTTAAATCTTGATAGCATGGTAATAGTTTCTTTAGGTAAATTGATTTGTGCGTTTAATATTTTTAAACCATTAAATCCCAGCAGTATGTGAAAACTAGAGTGAAAGTTATATAAGTAGCATTTCAAATTTTTATCTTTGTATTTTATGAAGGTATATTCTTCACCTTTTGATTCACCGTTCATAGTGTTAATAACAAAACTTTCTTTGAATATTTTAAATTTTGATAAATTTTTATAGACGTAATCTTTATTGATAAAATTTTGCGATGACCCTGTATCAATTAGAATATATAAATTTTGCAATTTTATGTAAGGTAATTTGCTTATCATATTTATAGTTAAGGATTCAAGTTTGGACCTTGGTCTTCTTGAAAATTTATATTTTCGCTGTTATTCTCCATTTCTTCGCTATGTTCGAAGTTTTCGGAAAAAATAATATCGGACGTTGGTTGTTCGGGTTCAAAGTTATAATCGTCGTCTTGTTCGATATTATTCAATTCTTCGGATACAAAGGTAGGTCGTGATTGGGATTTAAACACTGATTTATTGTTATTTGGTTTGAAAGTACGCGTGCTGATTGACATAGGTGTTGGTTGATAGGATTGTCTGGGTTGAGCGGGCTGTCTTGGAAATTGTTGTTTTGAAAATTGGGGTTGTTGGGGTGTCGGATATTTTGACATTGGTGATTGATGTTGTTTAAAACCGAATGTGGTTGGTACTTGGTATTGTGCCTGTTTATTATTTGACTGATAAGTTTTTGGTTGACTGGATTGAGTTTTTACATATTGTAAATCATTAGTGATTAAGTTAGATATGTCACCTAATGTTTTTGGATGTCTGGCACTTAATTGTGATCTATAAGGATCTTTACAATTTTTGATAAAACATTGAGTGGCAAATTGTTGGCCGAAAGTTACCATATTTTTGAGTTCATTGTCTACAAGTCTGACCTCCAATTTACTTTTATATAATAAAAATAATTCTGCAATTTTTTTATGGAAAAGAAGGATAGGTTCATTTGTTTGTTTGAGGTCGCAAATTTCAATTAAAAGGGTGGCTTCATTTCGTTTATCTTCATAATTTTGTACTAATAGTTCTTTTAATTCTTTCCAGGAGCTTATAGAAATTCCTGAAATTAATTCTTTAGCGGAGCCAACAATTTTCTTCTTAATAGTAAGTAGTATAAATGATTTAGTTATTTCGGACGGATTTGTCTGATTTAAGATTCTGATAATTTCTTCTACAGAACTTATAAAATCACTGAATGTTTTGACGTTCCCATCAAAATTTGGGATAATGTCTAAAAATGTTATCACATTTTTATCTAGTAGTGTGAGTACAGTTTCGTCAGGCATTTTGATATACGGTTTTTAGTATTATTAAATGCTATTGAATATTAATAATATATGTCGTAATTAAACTTACATAAATAATGTTAAAAATAAAGCTGCAATTTTCATTTGCGTGCGGTATTGGACTGACCGACGTGATTCTCGTGCTGTTGACGGGCTGGTGTCTCGTACTGTTGACGGCTGATGTCTCGTACTGTTGACGGCTGATGTCTCGTACTTTTGACAGGCTGATGTCTCGTACTTTTGACAGGCTGATGTCTCGTACTTGTTGACGGGCTCGTACTGTTGACGGACTGGTTTCCGGTTCTCGTACCGATGACGGAGTTGTGTGTTCGAATTGATGTTCACTTGTTCGTTACCAGAATTAACGTTTAATAACGACCGTGTGTTTTGTTTAACGAATTGATTACTACGTAATTTCGGCAAAACCACGTTTCTAGTATCCTACTACGACTGCGCCAGTTAGATTTTCAATAATAAATATTGGTTTTTTAAAAACTTTATTTAATGACAAACAATTCTTATACTCATTTACATTGAGTGAAAACGATACAACTGCCATTTCTTTCTTGCGAATCTTATTATATACGAGAGATATGATAGATGTAAGTCAGCAGTAATATAATACTAAGCATGATGCAATATTGTGCAACAGGGAGGTTCCATTATATAATTTATATTCATAAAATAAAATACTATCTTTATTATGTAATGCGTTTTGTTTTCCTAAATATTTATCGTTCAGCAAAATAATAGTATATTACATTACAAGTCATGAAAATGTTTCATTGCAGACGAGGAGGCTTATTTGAAGAATGCGAGGATGCGCAGCGTCCGAGGATTTCTTCAAAGCCTCCGAGTCAAGCAAAGACATTTTTATGACGCGTGATGTATTTTTTTTTTAAATCGGCAATTATAGAAAAATTAGGTTTGCATAAATCATCAGAGCTGTAACAAATTTTAGAAAACGTTGTCATGACAAGTGTTTGTTCCTACAGACAGTGGAAAGTAAAAAATCTTATTTTCATGCCTAGTCATTTTTACTTATTTATTTTCATGCCTAGTCATGGAAATCTTACTTTCAAGACTCAAATTAGTCAGGAAATGAAGATTTTCATGCCGATTTTGAAAAAATATATTTTATTCCTATATTGGTAGGTGTAGATACCTCACTGGTATTATACATAGTATTATTATTAGTAGAAATAAAATAAATTATTTTTGCTTCGTTTTATTAAAATGAGGAAATTTTTTACGCAGTTTTCTCTTAAATCCATTACTACATAGATTAAAATCATATTTGGCATACATAACATTTAATGTATATAGCAGGTCCTGAATATAAAATTGAAACCTAATTGTGTACCAGTTGATTACAAAAAATGTAATTTTTTTGACTTATTCTGTGCATATTGACAACACGATTTTTTAAATGTACATTATCGTTATTGTCGTAATTTCTACTTCAAGAGCGTAGAATGTAACATTAATTTTTATATTTTAAAAGAAAACTTACAAAATATAAGTTAATTTCTTAAAAAACTGCGGAATTTTATCACACAATTTAGTCAAGTCATATAATGTCCATTTTGAAAACGATATGACAGCATTCGGAAGAAAGTTTGATTAGCCGTTCGAACCTCAACCCTCTAGCGGCAATTCCTTGAAACTTTTATCATTGCCGTATATGGAAGATAAAATTACGCAGTTTTTAATGAAACTAGCTCATATTTAATAAGTTTTATTTTACAATATGAAAATTAATGTTATTATTTACGTTTTGAAATAGAAATTAGGATAAAAATGATAATGTACACCAAAAAAATTGGGTTGTCAATTTTCAAAAATTTAGTCAATATATTTATATTAATTGTACCAAACTGGTTTATAATTAGGCTTCAATTTTATATTCAGAACACATTTTAAACATTAAATGTTAAGTATGCCACATATGGTATTATTCTATTAACGCGTTTAAGAGAAAACTGCGTAGAAAATTACCGAATTTTTGACTCTAAAATAGCACTGGATTACGCGACCTTAAGTTGACTAGTACTTTTTTCTAAATTATTTATTAATTATTCTTATCACAAGCTCTGAGTTTATGGTTTTATTTGCACACAATATTCAATAAATTTTTCTCTTTCTATTGATACCAATATTATAGAAATTTGAACGTCCAGTTTTGTGAAATAAAATAAAATCTGTGATTTCTCATAAAAATCAATGGTAAAGGCAAAAATTTATAAATATTAATATCTTTTTTTCAGTTCTCTGTAGGCTTCCAAAGTACCAAGTATAAAGTACCAATATGCCAAGTGTCATTAAATTCTGAACGTCAATTCTAAAACCAGTAGTACTACCTTAAGGTATTACTATCACAGCAGTCACATACAAAAGTTCAAATAAGTAAACGAATTTATAAAAGCAAATATCTAATAATTTCTTAATTGTTTGGGTTATTAATCTAACTTTTTGCTTTATATATTATATATTGAGAAAAATAACAATAAATATATTTTACAAAATATAAAACTTTTATTATAATGCAATACTATTTGAAAGTGAATGTACATGCACAACCAATAGCATTGTTAACTTTTACACCGCGCAAACGGTGGCAACGATGCACACGTGCATCTGGCAGAAGGCGGATATTATCCATAACCTGACATAGCCTGAGTGACATCCCTGATTGAAAATAAATCGTAAACGGGAAGGAACACAGGCCGTTTTATAATAGAAACAATATTGGACAAAAATAACCGAGCTATTTAATTAGCAAATGTACGAATTGTCCGGGTTTTATCACTTGTGCATCCGTCTCTTTCTATGACTATCTCATTGCAATGCGCTCATTGATGCCAAGCGTTATTGTCAGTTCCATGGAATATTAGTAAATTCCCAACTGTCAGAGTGAATTACTTCAAAAATAGCTGGTAACTGGCCAGTTTTACAATTCTCACTCAAAAACCTTTACGTTAACTGTCGTTAGTTAGTTTTTTGTACAAATCTTTTGTCTATTATATTACTTACTACGAAATAAGCACCCCGCATCGTATACCATTCCTATATCTCCCATGTATTTTTGCGCAACTTTAACAATACATTTCTCAGCTCACGGCTGGTAAACCATTTTAAAAATTGGTATACTTGTGTAAAAAGTCTTGAAGAATAACATATTTGAATTTCATTAAAAACTGTCGTAAATGCTTTAGTGATAGTACCACCTTAAGTTGATCCTATTTTCCAATATTTGAATTTTTCATGGGTTGATCAGTGTTGAGGTTTTTAACTGCATTCTGATCCGAGCTAGTAGCATTCTGTTGTGTGTGCATTTTATTAACTACTGTCGTCTCAGCTAATATTGCATTTACACACTCGTCTGTATTCTCAGATTTCTTAAAATTTTTGACATTGATAAAACATTCTAATTAATTAATTAATTCTCATAGAAAATAGTACCCCACTTTGCTCATAGGATCAAATAGAATGTGTGTCACATAGAAACGGATAAAATCCAATTAAAAGTTAATAGCGAAATTACTATAAAACCGTATAGAATTCACAAAGTGTGTAATGCGTATAAATTCTCATAGAAAATTGTATCCCACTTTGCTCGTAGGATCAAATAGAATGCGTATCACATAGAAACGGATAAAATCCAATTAAAAGTTAATAGCGAAATTACTATAAAACCGTATAGGAATCACAAAATGTGTAATGCGTATAAATTCTCATAGAAAATAGTATCCCACTTTGCTCATACGATCAAATAGAATGTGTGTCACATAGAAACGGATAAAATCCAATTAAAAGTTAATAGCGAAATTACTATAAAACCGTATAGGAATCTTAAAGTGTGTAATGTGTATAAATTCTCATAGAAAATAGTATCCCACTTTGCTCATAGGATCAAATAGAATGTGTGTCACATAGAAACGGATAAAATCCAATTAAAAGTTAATAGCGAAATTACTATAAAACCGTATAGAATTCACAAAGTATGTAATGCGTATAAATTCTCATAGAAAATTGTATCCCACTTTGCTCGTAGGATCAAATAGAATGCGTATCACATAGAAACGGATAAAATCCAATTAAAAGTTAATAGCGAAATTACTATTTTCGAAGTACTACTTCTCCGTTATTTTTACCAGTAGCTTCTAACGTATACCTTCTACCGATATTCGTATAGAAACAGATAGACTGTAACCAGCAATGAATGGTAAAATACATATAAAGTATCATAGATTCCAATAAAATGTGTACCATTATATCCTATACGAACGGATAGACTTTCATTCGTATATGCGGATAAAAACCAATAAAATAAATAACTCGATTTCCAGCAGTTTATGGTAAAATGCGCGTTTCAATACACATATTAAATACCATAGATTCCTATTAAATCCGTTCTACCTGTGTACCATTATATCTCATACGAACGGATAGACTTACATTCGTAAATGCGGATAAAAACCAATAAAACATATAAACCAACCAATAAAATATATATATATATATATATATATATATATATATATATATATATATATATATATATATATATATATATATATATATATATATATATATATATACAGGGTGTCTGTTTTTAAATGAACCAGCATTTATCTCGCTTATTTGTTGAGTTAGCGTTTTTTGTCAAATACATGATTTATACAGTATCATGTGTAGTAAATGATAGCGGATGTGAATCCTTGGTATCACTTCCGGTTTTTGAGGAAGTCATAGCAACTTTCAAATTTCAAATGGAACATTGTATTTTTTATTACGAATTTGAAAAGTACATTAAATTTGCTCTACGGTGGTATAAAAAAGTCTTATGTTGTATTATTAAAATATTAAATTACGGACACTTAAATTATGCACCTATGAACGCTGACATAAGTAAGCCTTGCCGCGAAACAAAAACAATAGTTGAAAGCAGTTTTACCTGTCAACAATCAATGTAAATTACAATAAAATATCTCTTAAATCTAATTATAATAAAGAAAACGCATATTATGAATAATTAAGAAACAATTCATTTATTAGAGTACCTCGAGAGTACCTAACATTAATTTAATAAAAGATGTTCAAAATGTTGACAGGTAACTGCTTTCAACTATTGTTTTTGTTTCGCGGCAAGGCTTACTTATTTCAGCGTTCATAGATGCATATAATTTAAGTGCCCGTAATTTAATATTTTAATAATACAACATATAACTTTTTTATACCACCGTAAAGCAAATTTAATGTACTTTTCAAATTCGTAATAAAAAATACAATGTTCCATTTAAAATTTGAAAGTTGCTATGACTTCCTCAAAAACCGGAAATGATACCAAGGATTCACATCCGCTATCATTTACTACACATAAATCATGTATTTGACAAAAAACGCTAACTCAACAAATAAGCGAGATAAATGCTGGTTCATTTAAAAACAGACACCCTGTATATATATATATATATATATATATATATATATATATCTGGATTTCCAGCAGTTTATGGTAAAAGCAACTTAGCAATTCATCTATCAAGACAATATTAAAGTAAGTATTTGAATTCATTTCACCAAACTATTTCACTCACAACAGTTATTAGATTCAATTCCTTTGCTATATTAAATTTAGCACTGTAATATGGGTAGTACATACATAAAATCTATCCATAATCTACGAATTTCATTAAATGGCAGTCTATGCAAGTTTTGCCTATTTTTACACAAATTAACGCAACACTGCGGCATTTTCAAAATCTTAAATGCACACAAATAATATTATTTGGAAACAAATCGACAAGTTAGTTAGTGACATTGGGCCGAATTCAGCACTCTTCTTTATGCCTTTATAATATTCGTCTAATACGGGCTTACATCAGAACGCACCCCGTCCTCGACGAAAAATAGGGGCGCCGCTATTTTCATCGAGTTGTTCCTCGATGAAACGAATGTATCTCATTTCAGACGTATCTTTGGATTTCATTTCGCGCAAAACTTTGATGTATTTGTCACCGATTAAATAGAAATCCATCGCGGACGGGTGCGTTCTTTCGTTTCATCGAGGAGTTACTCGATGGTCCTCGATGCTCCTCGACCGGTGTGCCACAGGCATTAATGTGAATATCGACCGAATTTGAACGCAACCAAAACATATAACAACTTGATAAACCAAGGGGATCTTGTTATCCCTCTAGCGGATTTTGTTTGGAAGTATCATATAAAGCATGCCATAGACGATTTATATTTCGCTGCCAAGTTATTATGTTTTATTTTCTGGGACAATTTGCAATATGAACATAATTCGCGTTTTTACATTGTTAATTTTTTATTAATTAAATAAAATATTTTTTCATAAGCGCATTTATAAATGCTTTTATTAATAATATAATATTCGTCTAATACGGGCTTACATCAAAACTTATATCAAGACTAGTCAACAGATAGCGATCCGACATGTCGCTATGAATTAGAATAGGAGGCCAGAACTGAACAGAACGCAACCCATAGTTAAATGTTTCCAGCATGTGATAGAGACTTTTTGGTTTTTGGGTTATTAAAAAAGCGTGATATAGAAATACATTTAATTTGCTATAATATATGTTTATTATCTAGCTATAATTATTTATTAAATTATTATATAAATCAGAACTATCTAAATTTATGTCTACATAGGATGACAATTTTTGACAATTTAAGTTATTCCCGCCAAGCAGATTAATTTATCTAAAAGGTTACCATGGAAACACCTACACCATCACATAGCCGAAATTCGGCTAAAATGATGATTTTGTATTCGTAATAATTTATGATATAAATTATAAAATAATTATTTTGCAAAATAATGTAGTTTTTGTGAAAGATAAGTTGTGGTATACAATCTATAATCATTACATTTTGTATATATAATTTTAAAATGATTTGAAACACGCAAAATATCAAATTTTATATTTTAACCTATTAGGTACCCTAAATTTTAATATTTTTTTCTCCATATCGAGGGTAGGTACGCTAATAAATATTATATTGTATATTTGGCAGTAGAATTACTTATAATATGTCGAACGCTTATCCAGAAAACAGAAGTCAGTCGCTTTGTCCAGCACCGAAGCAGAGTACATGGCATTAACAGAAGCTGCCAAAGAAACGATCTACTTACGTAATCTTCTGGAGGAGCTTGGAGTTTTAAATGATCAAGCTAAACCAACTATAGTTTACTGTGACAATCAAGGTGCACAAAAGTTGATGCGAAATCCAACGTATCATTCTCGAACAAAACACATCGACATACGACATCATTATGTAAGAGAAGTATTCGAAAATGGTAAAATTGATGTTGAATACATTCCAACTGACGAAATGATCGCCGACGTCCTAACGAAGAGCCTTTTTGGACCAGCTCATCAAAAATGCACAAAAGGTATTGGCGTTCAAGAAATCAAAATAACCCGCGTTGAGAGGGGGTGTTGTTCCAAGAGATGAATAGATGGCAACACGGGTTAGCGTCACCGACTTCTTCTTCACATTAAAAATGTATTTGTATTTTATAGTTACATTGTATTTTTATAATGTTGCTAGTTGATGGTGAAATGAAGAACATGGTGAATGTTGAATGTTCAAAGGAATAAAAGTAAAACGTGTTAAAAGTATTAAAGTTTATTTCTTTCAATAAAAGAAAGTCCCAATCACAAACAATAAAGCTAAGTTTCCATGCATTCGTTTCATCCGTTCCGTTTTATACGTCGCTGCAAACTTGACGTCGTATGAAATTTAGACTGTTTACATGTGTCCGTTGCGTTCCATCCGTTTTGATGTTTTGATTGGTACTTCTATTCACTGCTGTTATGACATAAAATTAATTACGATTTTATAAACTTACGAAGCTAATCATGTTGCTTAGGTAAACCAAACAAATACAAATAACCGTATGAAACCACTTACTAACTGTCAAACTGACATCAAAGCATCCGTTCTCAAGGTCGCGCTGCAACGAGTAGAGAGTAGACGAACTCTGTCCGTCGCAGCATTTACCAACGCGCCAATATTTCATAATTTGAACTAGCCAATCACAACTTGCGACGGATAGAACGGAACGGATGAAACGCATGCATGGAAACTAGGCTTAAGACAGCAAGAATAATTAAAGTATATATTTATAATTTAGTATTTCGGTATCTTGTAGTCCATGATCGATTAACATTTTTTGTTACTACGTAAAATTTAAATGATTATGACATGACAGTGACAATAGTAAAATATGCTTTATATCTTCTTCTGCAGTTTAAATAAAATGACTAAAATATATTTGTGAGTATAGTAGCAGTAGTAGTAGTACTTATATAATTAATATATTTGTATAATTAGTTAAAAGAATTTTTTATATTATTCTACATTTTAGTTATTAAGAAAAGTATTAACAGTTTAATAAGCGTACAAGGAAGTCATGTGGTGTCCACGTCAGATTTTTTATTTAAGATAGAAACATGCGTGTGTCTTTGTTTGATATTTTTAGTGAAGCTTCATTAGCTTAGAGAAGAGTACTGAATTCGACCCAAGACCCAATGACAAATCACAACATCCGCCAAACGTTATTTAAATCTGACAGTAGCGTATCTATTGCGCAAAGTCTTCAAAGCCTCCGAGTCAAGCAAAGACATTTTTATGACGCGTGATGTATTCTATTTTTTTAAATCGGCAATTATAGAAGCTTAAAATTATAGAAAAAATTAGGATTGCATAAATCATCAGAGCTGTGACAAATTTTAGAAAACGTTGTCATGACAAGTGTTCGTTCCTACAGACAGTGGAAAGTAAAAATTTTCATGCCTAGTCATTTTTACTTATTTATATTCATGCCTAGTCATGGAAATCTTACTTTCAAGACTCAAATTTCAGGAAATGAAGATTTTCATGCCGATTTTGAAAAAAAAAATTTTTGTAGAATAAATTGTCAGTGGCACTGAAACAATGGTTTTCACACCATGTTTTTAGGTAAGCCTGCGGCGCACTTTAAAAAATAACTGCAGCCGTCCAACTTGCGCTGCGCGCGCCTTTGGGACTACAGTGAGCCGTTAGTCGGGGACCAACTGAGATAGTGACGAACGAACGAGTAACATTGTTTCAGTTTCAGTACCGCTGACATGCATCTTGCTGAAGTTAGAAATTAGCGCATGCACAACGGGTTGGATACCCTGGTTACAATGCCACATAGAAACACATAAAAAAATTTATACGATTCTATGGTAGTCAATATGTGTATTGAAACACCTCTTTTACCATAAACTGCTGGAAATCCAGATATATATTTTATTGGTTTTTATCCGCATATACGAATGTAAGTCTATTCGATCTTATGAGTTTTAATGGTACACAGGTAGAACGGATTTTATACGATTCTATGGTAGTCAATATGTGTATTGAAACACCTCTTTTACCATAAACTGCTGGAAATCCAGATATATATTTTATTGGTTTTTATCCGCATATACGCATGTAAGTCTATTCGATCTTATGGGTTTTAATGGTACACAGGTAGAACTGATTTTATACGATTCTATGGTAGCCAATATGTGTATTGGAACGTGTCTTTTACCATAAACTGCTGGAAATCCAGATATATATATATATATATATATATATATATATATATATATATATATATATATATATATATATATATATCTGGATTTCCAGCAGTTTATGGTAAAAGACACGTTCCAATACACATATTGACTACCATAGAATCGTATAAAATCAGTTCTACCTGTGTACCATTAAAACCCATAAGATCGAATAGACTTACATGCGTATATGCGGATAAAAACCAATAAAATATATATCTGGATTTCCAGCAGTTTATGGTAAAAGAGGTGTTTCAATACACATATTGACTACCATAGAATCGTATAAAATCCGTTCTACCTGTGTACCATTAAAACTCATAAGATCGAATAGACTTACATTCGTATATGCGGATAAAAACCAATAAAATATATATCTGGATTTCCAGCAGTTTATGGTAAAAGAGGTGTTTCAATACACATATTGACTACCATAGAATCGTATAAATTTTTTTATGTGTTTCTATGTGGCATTGTAACCAGGGTATCCAACCCGTTGTGCATGCGCTAATTTCTAACTTCAGCAAGATGCATGTCAGCGGTACTGAAACTGAAACAATGTTACTCGTTCGTTCGTCACTATCTCAGTTGGTCCCCGACTAACGGCTCACTGTAGTCCCAAAGGCGCGCGCAGCGCAAGTTGGACGGCTGCAGTTATTTTTTAAAGTGCGCCGCAGGCTTACCTAAAAACATGGTGTGAAAACCATTGTTTCAGTGCCACTGACAATTTATTCTACAAAAATTTTTTTTTTCAAAATCGGCATGAAAATCTTCATTTCCTGAAATTTGAGTCTTGAAAGTAAGATTTCCATGACTAGGCATGAATATAAATAAGTAAAAATGACTAGGCATGAAAATTTTTACTTTCCACTGTCTGTAGGAACGAACACTTGTCATGACAACGTTTTCTAAAATTTGTCACAGCTCTGATGATTTATGCAATCCTAATTTTTTCTATAATTTTAAGCTTCTATAATTGCCGATTTAAAAAAATAGAATACATCACGCGTCATAAAAATGTCTTTGCTTGACTCGGAGGCTTTGAAGACTTTGCGCAATAGATACGCTACTGTCAGATTTAAATAACGTTTGGCGGATGTTGTGATTTGTCATTGGGTCTTGGGTCGAATTCAGTACTCTTCTCTAAGCTAATGAAGCTTCACTAAAAATATCAAACAAAGACACACGCATGTTTCTATCTTAAATAAAAAATCTGACGTGGACACCACATGACTTCCTTGTACGCTTATTAAACTGTTAATACTTTTCTTAATAACTAAAATGTAGAATAATATAAAAAATTCTTTTAACTAATTATACAAATATATTAATTATATAAGTACTACTACTACTGCTACTATACTCACAAATATATTTTAGTCATTTTATTTAAACTGCAGAAGAAGATATAAAGCATATTTTACTATTGTCACTGTCATGTCATAATCATTTAAATTTTACGTAGTAACAAAAAATGTTAATCGATCATGGACTACAAGATACCGAAATACTAAATTATAAATATATACTTTAATTATTCTTGCTGTCTTAAGCCTAGTTTCCATGCATGCGTTTCATCCGTTCCGTTCTATCCGTCGCAAGTTGTGATTGGCTAGTTCAAATTATGAAATATTGGCGCGTTGGTAAATGCTGCGACGGACAGAGTTCGTCTACTCTCTACTCGTTGCAGCGCGACCTTGAGAACGGATGCTTTGATGTCAGTTTGACAGTTAGTAAGTGGTTTCATACGGTTATTTGTATTTGTTTGGTTTACCTAAGCAACATGATTAGCTTCGTAAGTTTATAAAATCGTAATTAATTTTATGTCATAACAGCAGTGAATAGAAGTACCAATCAAAACATCAAAACGGATGGAACGCAACGGACACATGTGAACAGTCTAAATTTCATACGACGTCAAGTTTGCAGCGACGTATAAAACGGAACGGATGAAACGTATGCATGGAAACTTAGCTTTATTGTTTGTGATTGGGACTTTCTTTTATTGAAAGAAATAAACTTTAATACTTTTAACACGTTTTACTTTTATTCCTTTGAACATTCAACATTCACCATGTTCTTCATTTCACCATCAACTAGCAACATTATAAAAATACAATGTAACTATAAAATACAAATACATTTTTAATGTGAAGAAGAAGTCGGTGACGCTAACCCGTGTTGCCATCTATTCATCTCTTGGAACAACACCCCCTCTCAACGCGGGTTATTTTGATTTCTTGAACGCCAATACCTTTTGTGCATTTTTGATGAGCTGGTCCAAAAAGGCTCTTCGTTAGGACGTCGGCGATCATTTCGTCAGTTGGAATGTATTCAACATCAATTTTACCATTTTCGAATACTTCTCTTACATAATGATGTCGTATGTCGATGTGTTTTGTTCGAGAATGATACGTTGGATTTCGCATCAACTTTTGTGCACCTTGATTGTCACAGTAAACTATAGTTGGTTTAGCTTGATCATTTAAAACTCCAAGCTCCTCCAGAAGATTACGTAAGTAGATCGTTTCTTTGGCAGCTTCTGTTAATGCCATGTACTCTGCTTCGGTGCTGGACAAAGCGACTGACTTCTGTTTTCTGGATAAGCGTTCGACATATTATAAGTAATTCTACTGCCAAATATACAATATAATATTTATTAGCGTACCTACCCTCGATATGGAAATCCAGATATATATATATATTTTCAGTACCACTGACAATTTATTCTACAAAATTTTTTTTTTTCAAAATCGGCATGAAAATCTTCATTTCCTTTGAGTCTTGAAAGTAAGATTTCCATGACTAGGCATGAATATAAATAAGTAAAAATGACTAGGCATGAAAATTTTTACTTTCCACTGTCTGTAGGAACGAACACTTGTCATGACAACGTTTTCTAAAATTTGTCACAGCTCTGATGATTTATGCAATCCTAATTTTTTCTATAATTTTAAGCTTCTATAATAGACCTATCCTGTTGAACTTCGGTTGCGCGCGTATGCTTGGGCAATGGGCTTCCGGTTACAGGAAGTGAGTACGATAGATACAAAGTAACATGTATAGAGTGAGACGGCAAAACTGCTGCGCAGTACGCTATGACAATAGAAAGTGCGGTTAGTTGAAGTTTGACACGAGTTTGACATTTCTTATTTTAAATTTTGTAAATGTAGGGGAAAAGTTGAATTCAATTTAATGACATTGCGCAATTTAAAAAATTTAATACGCAACAGGCATGAAATAAATTAATAAAATCGTGTAAAAAATTGAAATTAAATTTTGACATTTATCCAAATCTGTCACTATACGCGCGCATCACCAGGATTGGTCAATTGACGTCACTTCCTTTTGCCACAAGCATGCGCACAGCGTACTGCGCAGCAGCTTGCGTCTCCCTCAACACAATGTTACTTTGTATCTATCACACTCACTCCTTCTGACAGGAAGTACTACTACTACTGCTACTATACTCACAAATATATTTTAGTCATTTTATTTAAACTGCAGAAGAAGATATAAAGCATATTTTACTATTGTCACTGTCATGTCATAATCATTTAAATTTTACGTAGTAACAAAAAATGTTAATCGATCATGGACTACAAGATACCGAAATACTAAATTATAAATATATACTTTAATTATTCTTGTTGTCTTAAGCTGCATTCAGACCGACCCACTTATAAGTGAAATATTTACAATTATAAGTATAAATCAAATGCACCATACATACCTATACCAAATTAGTGGATGAACACCAATTGGAAAAATTTAGAACTTATGAAAATATTTAAATTTAAATACATAATAATTGTTTATTAAGTACAATTTGTTGTGTGATTTTTACAATTTGCATATTAAAATATTATTTTATCTTATAATATCCGCTATGCTCGTTTAGTTAGGTTAGAAACGGCCTACGGTTTGAATCTTGTTTGTGTTTGTTATTTTATATTTCATATTTGTTTTCTTGATTCTTTTTTACACTGTAATATTGTACTGGGATTATCCTGTTGTATTGCAGTATAAATAAATTATTATTATTATTATTAAAAGAAAATGGATTTCCATACACATGTAAATTAAAAAGTAGAATTTATATGCTTTTAAATATGTTTACATATTCAGTAATAATATTTTACAACACAAGCATACGATATTTTTATTAATTACTATTTATAATAATTTAATTAAATTAATATCTATTTTGTATGTCATTAATACAACGCAGCTTGCAAGTGACAGTTCGATGATAAAGATGACATGATATACCTATCGCACTCTTCACTTAGTGGACTGATTGGAAAAGATAGAACTTTGGGAGGTTTTCAGATTACACTTATAAGTGAAATTGGAATTTTGACGAAGCGAACGCTGAGCGCTGATTGGTCAATTAGTCACTTATACTTATAAGTGGGTCGGTCTGAATGCAGCTTTATTGTTTGTGATTGGGACTTTCTTTTATTGAAAGAAATAAACTTTAATACTTTTAACACGTTTTACTTTTATTCCTTTGAACATTCAACATTCACCATGTTCTTCATTTCACCATCAACTAGCAACATTATAAAAATACAATGTAACTATAAAATACAAATACATTTTTAATGTGAAGAAGAAGTCGGTGACGCTAACCCGTGTTGCCATCTATTCATCTCTTGGAACAACACCCCCTCTCAACGCGGGTTATTTTGATTTCTTGAACGCCAATACCTTTTGTGCATTTTTGATGAGCTGGTCCAAAAAGGCTCTTCGTTAGGACGTCGGCGATCATTTCGTCAGTTGGAATGTATTCAACATCAATTTTACCATTTTCGAATACTTCTCTTACATAATGATGTCGTATGTCGATGTGTTTTGTTCGAGAATGATACGTTGGATTTCGCATCAACTTTTGTGCACCTTGATTGTCACAGTAAACTATAGTTGGTTTAGCTTGATCATTTAAAACTCCAAGTTCCTCCAGAAGATTACGTAAGTAGATCGTTTCTTTGGCAGCTTCTGTTAATGCCATGTACTCTGCTTCGGTGCTGGACAAAGCGACTGACTTCTGTTTTCTGGATAAGCGTTCGACATATTATAAGTAATTCTACTGCCAAATATACAATATAATATTTATTAGCGTACCTACCCTCGATATGGAGAAAAATATATTAAAATTTAGGGTACCTAATAGGTTAAAATATAAAATTTGATATTTTGCGTGTTTCAAATCATTTTAAAATTATATATACATTATTTTGCAAAATAATTATTTTATAATTTATATCATAAATTATTACGAATACAAAATCATCATTTTAGCCGAATTTCGGCTATGTGATGGTGTAGGTGTTTCCATGGTAACCTTTTAGATAAATTAATCTGCTTGGCGGGAATAACTTAAATTGTCAAAAATTGTCATCCTATGTAGACATAAATTTAGATAGTTCTGATTTATATAATAATTTAATAAATAATTATAGCTAGATAATAAACATATATTATAGCAAATTAAATGTATTTCTATATCACGCTTTTTTAATAACCCAAAAACCAAAAAGTCTCTATCACATGCTGGAAACATTTAACTATGGGTTGCGTTCTGTTCAGTTCTGGCCTCCTATTCTAATTCATAGCGACATGTCGGATCGCTATCTGTTGACTAGTCTTGATATAAGTTTTGATGTAAGCCCGTATTAGACGAATATTATATTATTAATAAAAGCATTTATAAATGCGCTTATGAAAAAATATTTTATTTAATTAATAAAAAATTAACAATGTAAAAACGCGAATTATGTTCATATTGCAAATTGTCCCAGAAAATAAAACATAATAACTTGGCAGCGAAATATAAATCGTCTATGGCATGCTTTATATGATACTTCCAAACAAAATCCGCTAGAGGGATAACAAGATCCCCTTGGTTTATCAAGTTGTTATATGTTTTGGTTGCGTTCAAATTCGGTCGATATTCACATTAATGCCTGTGGCACACCGGTCGAGGAGCATCGAGGACCATCGAGTAACTCCTCGATGAAACGAAAGAACGCACCCGTCCGCGATGGATTTCTATTTAATCGGTGACAAATACATCAAAGTTTTGCGCGAAATGAAATCCAAAGATACGTCTGAAATGAGATACATTCGTTTCATCGAGGAACAACTCGATGAAAATAGCGGCGCCCCTATTTTTCGTCGAGGACGGGGTGCGTTCTGATGTAAGCCCGTATTAGACGAATATTATAAAGGCATAAAGAAGAGTGCTGAATTCGGCCCAATGTCACTAACTAACTTGTCGATTTGTTTCCAAATAATATTATTTGTGTGCATTTAAGATTTTGAAAATGCCGCAGTGTTGCGTTAATTTGTGTAAAAATAGGCAAAACTTGCATAGACTGCCATTTAATGAAATTCGTAGATTATGGATAGATTTTATGTATGTACTACCCATATTACAGTGCTAAATTTAATATAGCAAAGGAATTGAATCTAATAACTGTTGTGAGTGAAATAGTTTGGTGAAATGAATTCAAATACTTACTTTAATATTGTCTTGATAGATGAATTGCTAAGTTGATTCCACCATGCAAATGCGTTGCGTTACGGTGTGTCAGTTGTCAGGTTGGCACCCTTGTTTGAACTGTGGTTGGCACCGGTATCAGCAGTAGTCACGTTGTCGTAGTGTCAGTCCAATCGTCCAATGACCTATTATAATTTAGACGCCGCATGGCATTGTTGATGTAGAGCTTGTTTTGAAGCCGACACTTACTTGGGTGGGGGAACGGGAAGTAGACCGCGTTGGTAATGCGTGATGCCTAGTTTACTGTAATGTTGTCTTGTTTCTGTTTACATTATGTCATTATGTGACAAGCTTTGCGAAGGTTAGGTTTTAGTATTGTTTTATGTTTTGTGAAACACTTCTTAAATTCTGTTTTGTGGCAAATACTCGTAATATTTTTCAGTAGTTTATAAATGATAGTTACAAATTCTGTATTTAGTTGAATTTAAAACATTATTATGGTTAATCATTGTGCTATGCCAACGTGCCAAGAGTTTTCGGCTTGAAAAAAAGAAAATGTGTCATTTAGTGTGTAAGTTTTTCTGTAGAAATAATAATAATAGATCAGAAAATGCAACTAAAAGTCATTTCAGATATCCAATGAACCAAGCTAGACGAGATCAATGGCTGAAAGCCGTGCAATCTATACAAAAATAATTCTACCAAACATCTTTATTATTTTAATCAAATATAATTTAAGATTAACATTTGAAATAAACAGTGCTCTTGCTAAAATATTATAGTACCTACAAAAGGTAAAAAACGTCATCTTTAGATGTCTCCTTATAACTGTCATTTAAATGTAAAATAATTTATGAAATATTAAATAATACAACAATATGCACAATATTTAACAAAAAATGCGTACATATTTTTTAAATTGCATCTCAAAGTGAATTTTGTTGAAGGTTAGAATGATTTCATCTGACAGAGCTAGGTCTCCATCAGCCTACTCCGTTTCAGGAAGTGTCGGCTTCACAACAAATGCGACTATGCGGTGTCTAAATTATATTAGGTCATTGTGTCAGTCAGTTCCAGTGGTTCCAGTATTGTTATTCAGTTATTGTTTGTGTTCTGAGTTTGCAGTTCCCATATAGGCGCAATTGTATCGTGATTCATAATAGTTTTGAAACAAGTAAGTGCATAGAGAAATCCAGACCGACATTATATGAAAGCCAGGGGCAACCTAATATTCCAACATCTCTTTTACCTCGCTTTTTACATATTCATGATCAAAACAGTTAGTATCTTAATTTAAATATGTTAATGATACCTTGATATAGTTGAAATTTTTTTGCAGAGGAGTTACGTCATCAAAACATTACAAAATTAAAAATAACTGTAGTAATGACCGAGTGATGTTAAATAAATAAAGTAAATACTACTTTTTTGCATACTATAAGAATAGCGCATTTTCATAAAATTTACAATAATTCTAAAGCCGAACATAATGTTTTTAATGCATTTTTAATTTATTTATAATAATTGTAGTTTGTTTTTTCACCACACATTGGCATTACTGAATTAAGAATTTTGTTTTGTGTTGTACGTTTACATGACATTCATATTTTTTCTTTAACGCTATAGAGTTGTACCTAAAAATATATTAAATTTTACAATGATATTTAAATATTAATTGTCTAATAATTCAATTAAGTTGGTCGCAAAAATTAGCCTCGCATGTAAATTCAATAATACAACACACATTACATTTAAAAAAATTAAATTAGTATACTATGTAAATCTAGTATTTCGTGACGTCATTATCTAGTGACCAACATTGATGACGTGACTCCTCTCCAAAAAAAATTTTACTATACCGAATGTCTATAAAACTGCATAGGTATATACATAAACTTGTATTAGTCCAAGCTCCCATGACACAAAATCGTACCTCATAAAACACCTAAAATTAAAAATATTCAAATGATAGGAAAACCTTTTAAAATTATTAACGACATTTGTTAAATTCTATTTTAAATTAATTTTTGAAATCGACTAAAATAAAATAAATTTACAACTGAAAACACCAATTTGATATTTATACTATTTATTGAAAAGTATATGAAGTTTTTGAAAAAATTTGTCTGCCTGGCTAAATTTGTTAACTAACACCTGACAGACCTTTTTACTTCCTTGTACGAAGTAATGCCCTGTTCACACGTTGCTACTTTGAAGACACATTCGTGCTACTGTAGCAAGAAAAAATCTGAGTCGCTTGTCAAATAGCAGCGCTGCTAATTTGTAGCATCAAAGTATCAAGAACTACTCGTTGATAATTTCACATCGTTGATCGTTGTGTGTGTAGATAGCGATTTTTTGCGGTAATTGTTTCGATTTGATTTTTTTTCATGCTACAGTAGCACGTATGCGTCTTCAAAGTAGCAACGTGTGAACAGGGCATAAGGAAGTATTGTAATCGCGAAAAATTTCGGTTCTCAGATTTTGACGGAAATATCCGTTTTGACCTTTTCTGAATCCATTATGACTAGTTTCGACGTGACGTCTGTACGTACGTACGTACGTACGTACGGACGGACGTATGTGTGTCGCATAACTCAAATACGGTTAGACGTAGAAAGTTGAAATTTTGTATTTAGGACTGTTATAGCATCTAGTTGTGCACCTCCTATTTTTGGTTTCAGTCTACAAACCGGAAGTAGTACTTTTTAAAAATATTTCGATAAATATTTAATTTTAGACAATTTTTTTTATTTTAAATGAAAGATTATGTGATTATTACCTACAATCGGTATTTTATAAATATTTTTGTATCTGCTATCATTTAAAAATAATTAAAGTATATATTTATAATTTATAGTATTTCGGTATCTTGTAGTCCATGATCGATTAACATTTGTTACTACGTAAAATTTAAATGAGAATATATCATATGTCACGTGACCTGTTTTCCGCCAATCATCATCGAGATCACATCGAGATCTGCTTAGTTACATGTCTATCACAGCGATGATAAAAAACAAAGAAATTATCACCTTGTTTTGGTCCGTTGCTAAGGGCATTTTTTCTGTATTGACAGTTAATTTCGTAATTATTGACTATTAAAAGGTGCGCTAATCGTTGAAGTGATGCTAATAACGATTAAATTAATCAAACAATTAAAAAATTGAGGTAACGCATCTTGCAAAATGCAAATATACTTGAACAGCAACTAATAAAGATCACCGGTTATTCCAATAGGTACTAATTATTCAATTCAGTCTTATTTAAATATCCAATCAAATCATCATCAATATTATAAATTCCTTAAGAGGAAATAATCCAGAAACACCTAAAAATCATACTACAGTATCTAATTCAACAGTTTACTCGTATTCATATACACAAGATACAAACCCACACCGCAAAAAATACAAGTATATAGACATGTGTAGGTTATACTTCAAATTGTAATTGTGTGTGTAATTATAATTACAAATAAAATGCCTTCTTTTAATACAACATCTAAAATTACTTAGGTTAGGTTAAAACACACCCAAACACCCGATGTGATGTGTTGCGTTCAGTAAACTACCGAAACTACCAACTCTAAAGTGCGTTCTCGTTCTCATTGCGCGCGCCTTGCGCATCACTACAAATTCATTATATTCTCTCATTAAATATAAGCTCGGGATATGATTATTAATCGAAGATATTGCTCGTGAAACCGCAGCAGAAAATTTCACTCGTGCTTCGGACTCGTGAAATCTACAGCTCGGTTCCACTCGAGAATATCACCGATAATAATCATATCACTTGTTATATTACGTATGATTATGACATGACAGTGACAATAGTAAAATATGCTTTATATCTTCTTCTGCAGTTTAAATAAAATGACTAAAATATATTTGTGAGTATACTAGTATAATAAGTTAAAAGAATTTTTAATATTATTTTACATTTTAGTTATTAAGAAAAGTATGAACACACAAGGCGTACAAGGAAGTCATGTGGTGTCCACGTCAGATTTTTTTTATTTTAAATGAAAGATTATGTGATTATTACCAACAATCGGTATTTTATAAATATTTTTGTATCTGCTATCATTTAAAAATAATTAAAGTATATATGTATAATTTAATATTTCGGTATCTTGTAGTCCATGATCGATTAACATTTGTTACTACGTAAAATTTAAATGATTATGACCAGGCTACCGACACGGCAATAGGGCGGCATTTATCAAGTGATTTTACTGCCATCTATACACGGCACCTGGAACTATAAGCATTCCTGTGATTTTACATGCGCACGCGCAGACAGATACCTATTGTTATTGTTAATTTAAAATGTCACCTGAATGTCACTATTTCGATTTCAATTGTTGAGTGCTGCATGAAAATTTTTGTAATAAGTATATTAATTGAGATGGTAAGTAATAATGATAATTGTATAATATCAAAGAATATGAATTTTAATATACTATTTTTAGTAGGTAGTATTGTTGTTTTGCTTCTGCGAAAATGTGAATTCATTCCAAAAAATTATGAACAACTGAGAACATGGTTGACAGCAGCTATTAATCGTCGAAAACAGAACTAGAAACCAACTTCTCACTTTAAAAATAATCAGAAACACCTCCTGACAAATGTAATAATGAAGTTGAAAATGTTGTTCGTTTAGAAATCCAAGATGTTGGTTGTTGGTTTCTATTGCAAGGTATTTAATAACATTTTCCAGTAATATAGAAATCGTAGTCGTAAAATATTTAATTTTTATTATACAAGTACCGCAATTCAAGTTACAAAATAATATGAACACGCATGATACGCTAATAGCAATTTTTATTTTGCAGGTTATGAAAATTTTACCTACATTGCGTAAAATAGAAAAATGATTTTCGCAAAAGTCGAGAACAGCAAAATGTACCAACTGATCAAGAGAAAGGAACATCTACTAGGAGTAATAAAAAAATGCTGCAAGAATTTTCTATAAATTTAATTCTTTTTTCCCTGCTGTTCAAACGTTAATCGTACGCTTCTTCTGCGTCTAATAAAACTTCATGTCGTTTCGCCCTATAGGATAAATTATTATTTTTATCTATATACCGATACAGTCTGAAATGGTAGTTACAAATCTTTCAAATCTTTGGTTCACACGCTTCCTCCGTAACTTTTGCACCATGTACGCGTACCCATACACAATGCTTTATCTAATTATATATTATTGTTATTGTACTACTTTGTTAATATTAACTGATAAATAAATATTTTGTACTTAATGCAATGATTTATTATTTCCTTCATAAATTTTAATAATTTAAATAGTTAAATAATTCGCATGAGATTCATATACGCCTGCTATTATCCTCACTACTTGAATTAGTTCATGGTGCCGCGTATAGATGGCGCCAAAATCAACATGATAAATTCAAAATAGCAGGCTCGTGTCTCTTCTTCATACTGTTTTTGTTCTGTGATTATGACATGACAGTGACAATAGTAAAATATGCTTTATATCTTCTTCTGCAGTTTAAATAAAATGACTAAAATATATTTGTGAGTATACTAGTATAATAAGTTAAAAGAATTTTTAATATTATTTTACATTTTAGTTATTAAGAAAAGTATGAACACACAAGGCGTACAAGGAAGTCATGTGGTGTCCACGTCAGATTTTTTTTATTTTAAATGAAAGATTATGTGATTATTTGTATTTAGGACTGTTATAGCATCTAGTTGTGCACCTCCTATTTTTGGTTTCAGTCTACAAACCGTAGTAGTAAATTTAAAAAAAAACATTCGATAAATATTTAATTTAAAGCCCGTTTTACATTCAGCAACAAGTTCATGAATTGGTTCATGAACTAGTTCATGAACACATAGTTGCGGAAGAATGTTTCTTCTGTATTACACTTGGCAACACGTTGAAACAACATTATTATTTATTTTTTACAAGTGTTACCAACATAAACATAAAGCATGTTGGTACTCTGTAATAATTTACATATTGTTGGCTATCTTCATTTATGTTTGTGTCATTTGTTCTGCTTTTACTATAAATTAATTATTTTGTAAGAAAATACAAAATTGAACGTATACCGGGAGTTTTTTTTATTAGTAAACATAGGGCTTGTCATTACCATAGTTACAGTGTTCCAGAATGACAGCAATGCATTGGAGCGTCTTTTTTATCAGTAAACATAGGGATAATTACATACTAAAATAAATATGAAATATAAATTAAAGAAATGATACATTATTTATTTATATTTTCTACAGTTAAGAACTAGGTAGATACCTACATTAAACTAATGAGAATTTTTTTAATCGAATTAAATGCTCAAAATTGGAACCATTAACTTCTAAACAATATCCTAAACGATTATAAAAATAATTTATAGCATTTGCTGGGGAGTAATATTTTGGGAAGCAGCACTAATTCGATTTTTTAATTGTTCAACATTCATTCTGTCATCATTGTACACAATTATTTTTTAAGTGTCTACCTAGTTCTTAAATTCTCATTAGTTTAATGAATCTACCTAGTTCTTAAGTGTAGAAAACATAAATAAATAATTTATCATTTCTTTAATTTATATTTCATATTTATTTTCGTATGTTAATTATCCCTATGTTTACTGATAAAAAAAACGCTCTAATGCATTGCTGTCATTCTGTAACACTGTAACTATGGTAATGACATGCCCTATGTTTACTTATAAAAAAAACTCTCTGTATAAGCTTGGTTGACAATTCACATGACACGTAGTCACACTTCATGTCGATGATCATAATCTACAATATACGACAATTACCAACTCTTTGACTTGCGATTGGCAAAACAAAAAATAACCAGAAATCACCAAATCTGGTGAAATGTTGCGAGGTGCTGAGCAACAAAATTAGAACATGTTCTAATTCACGCAACAAGTTCATGAACTAGTTCATGAACAGAATTTCTTGCAACTTCTGTTTTACATTAGGCAATTTATGTTCATGAACAAGTTCATGAACCAGTTCATGAATTTGTTGCTGAATGTAAAACGGGCTTTAGACAAATTTTTTTATTTTAAATGAAAGATTATGTGATTATTACCTACAATCGGTATTTTATAAATATTTTTGTATCTGGTATCATTTAAGAATAATTAAAGTATATATTTATAATTTAGTATTTCGGTATCTTGTAGTCCATGATCGATTAACATTTGTTACTACGTAAAATAGCTAAAGATAGGAATCTAGATGCTTTTGCTTGAAACACAGTTCGTAGCGCCCCTATATTTGCCGAGGAGAACTAAATTTGACGTGGGCATAGCTGGCTTGGATTTGTTATTCATATTTTTTACTTGTAAAATTATTGTAGTTCTCAAAAAAATAAGTAACACGCATAATACCTTAAAAAACGTTTTATTAGTAAACAATTAATCATGGCTGTAATGTAGAATAGGTGTTTAAGAGAAAATGCGTTTTTTTTTAGGAGATCGTTTATTATGCCTAAATATGACCGAAACAAGCAAAATTAGACCGCGGAAGAGTGTTTTTAATATGTTTTTTGAAGAAAATGAAATTTTTTTGGTTAACCTCAATGTGTCAAAATTGCAAAAAATTGAATAAAATGACGTTTTTGTAACGTAAATAAAGCCCCACAAACTCGTTTTTGGTATTTACTACACTAACAAAGCTAACAAAACCGTAATAGAGCCCCACAAACTCGGTTTTGGTATTTACTACACTAACAAAGCTAATCTATGTCGTTTAGTTCTTCCTCCTCCAGGACAGGACGATTAGCATTGTACACCTCCCCCGCTAAACGAAAGAACTCTTCAGTCCTGTTTAGCGTGAGTTCGGAACATTTCTTGAAGAAGATATATCTAGCTAAATTACCAGGTATATGTGCCTTCTTCCGTCCCGAAAGAGTCGTGATCGCCTTGGCAGCCCTCCACGATGACTCGATGCTGTTGGTGTGAGCACCGGTGTCAGGATCCTTAAAGGTAATCGAATGATTAACCTTTAGGTGGATGTACCCTTGTCTGTCGAGACAGTCGTAGGCCCTCCAATAATCCGACACTATCGTGGTTCCCGGTTCAATCCATTGCTCTATCAGAGGAATGAGGGTATCCGCCCCACTAAAATTAAAAAACAATAATCAATAATTTGCATAGTATAATGACAAAACAATGTACGTACCGATTTTCAACCGGAACCATAAAAACCCTGCCAGTTCCTCGTGTTAAATAAAAATAAAGTTTGGAAACAATTAATATTTTGTAAAATTATCATCAAGTAGTTTAAAAAATAAAAATATAATAATATATGTAATTGTTCTGTCATTGAATAAAAATAAAGATTCAATTTTGAACATCAAGTTTATTTTAGAGTTTATCCAGTTAGTATAATTTATCAATACTTCACTTCCACTAGTTCTTCATTTAACAGGTTATGTGGCCCAGTTGTGGGTTGAAGTAATTAGGTAATGATAAATTGAAACTCTACATTTTCATTTTAACAGGCATATTTAAAGAGATAAAATGACTAGTGCAGATATTAAGTATTCTATTACTAAATTAAATGGCAACAATTATTTTATCTGGAGATACAAAGTTGAAATGCTTATTAAACAAAAAGGTGTATGGAATGTAATAAGGGATGCAAAGCCAAGTCCAGTTACTGCTGCGTGGACAAGCCATGATGAGCTTGCACACTCCATCATTGCATTAACAGTTGAAGATACTGAAATACAACATATAAGGAACTGTACATCAGCGAAATCAGCATGGGATGCTCTACAAAATTTTCATAAGCGCAATACACCAGCAAATAGAGTATTTTTATTGCGGCAAATTATGAGACAGCGAGTTGATGAAGGAGGTGATGTTGAAGATCATGTCAGCAAGTTAACAGATTTATTTCAGAAATTAATGGCATTGGGTGATAAAATTGATCCAGAATTTTTCATGAGTGCTACTTTATTAGGTTCACTACCGGAAAGTTATGATAGTTTAGTAACAGCATTAGAAGCTCGCACAGAAACAGAATTGACATCCAGTTTTGTTCGTTCTAAAATTATAGATGAATATAAGCGACGTAAAGATAGACTAAATTGTAATGGTGAAAATGAAAAGATTTTAAAGGTGAACAAAGAGACTTATAAGAAGAATATAAGCTGCTATTTCTGCAAAAAGATTGGTCACATTAAAAAGAACTGTATAAAGTATAAGGCTTGGTTACAGAAACAAAATAAAGAGCAAAAGGTCAGATTATTAACAGAAGAACAATTAAATAAAGAGGAACTGTTTACAGTATTTGTCACGTCAAAAGTTAAGAATGGTTGGATTTTAGATTCGGGAGCTACATGTCATATTGTTAGTTCAAAGGATAAGTTCATACAGTTTAATCAGAATCATTTTGAAAAGGTATTTGTGGCAAATGGTCAAGAGGTAGTTGCTATTGGTAAAGGTACAGTTCGTATAAATTTTGTAAATAAAAATAATAATGTTCATACAGTTGAAATTACTGATGTACTTCTTATTCCGGAGATTGGAGGCAACCTTTTATCAGTAAAGCGTTTAGCAGAAAAAGGTTACACGGTAATATTCCAGAAAGACAGTTTTGAAATTATTTGCGCTGATAGACAGATTGCTTTTGGTAATATACAAGACAACTTATATAAACTTAAAGAAAAACAATCTGTAATTGTTAATAATATTGAACAAGCGAATTATAATTATTGTGTTCATGATTGGCATAAAATACTTGGACATAGGGACATAGAGGTGGTTCGTACATTATCATCCAGTGGTTTTGTAAACGGTGCAAAAATTGATAAATGTTCTAAGGGTTGCAATGATAATTTAAATTGCAATATTTGTCTTGAATGTAAAATAACAAGATTAAAATTTCCAGATGCGTCGAAAAACCGAGCAAGTAAAGTTCTTGAACTAATACATTCAGACATTTGCGGGCCAATGCAAACAATGACTCCGTCAGGAAAGAGATACATATTAACTTTTATAGATGATTTTTCACGATATTCGAAAGTTTATTTATTAAAAGAAAAATCAGAAACAATTGTTAAATTTCGTGAATATGTTGAAATGTGTAAAACAATGTTTGGACGTAAACCAAAGTTTATTCGTTCTGATCGCGGAGGTGAATATACAGGCCGTGAATTCATGCAGTATTTAGCAAAAGAAGGCATACAATGTCAGAGAACAGCTCCGTATTCGCCACAACAAAATGGAGTGGCGGAACGCAAAAATCGTACTCTAATTGAAATGGCACGTTGTATGCTTGTAGACTCAGAACTTGAAAAGAAATTTTGGGGTGAAGCTGTCACCATGGCAAATTATATTCAGAATCGCTTGCCTGCTAAGGGAATAAAAACGACACCATTTGAAGATTGGTTCGGGAAGAAACCAAGTATTGCACATTTTAAAAGATTTGGTTCTACATGCTATGTTTATATACCAGCAGAAAAGCGTCAAAAACTAGATTCTAGAGCCATACAGGGTTTGGTTGTCGGTTATGATGAAACATCAAAAGCATTTAGATGTTATATTCCTTCAACAGGAAAAGTGGTAATTAGTCGTGATATTCGACTAATTGATAAAAATAGTAATTGGCCTACAAATTTTACAAGTAGAAGTGAATATGAGGTGACAGTTGATAACCATGAAACACAAGAAAGAGCGTATGATCGTGAAGCACCTGAAATTATTGACGAAATGGACGAACAAGACAGAAATGAGAATCTTGAGGTAGATATTGATATAATTTCTGTAGAAGATGGGCAGGAAAAAGAACCTCTGAGAAGATCATCGCGTATAAATAAAGGTATTCGTGCAAAAAGATATAATGAAGAAATAAAAATAGTTAAAGAAGAAATATTAGAACCGAAAACCTACAATGAAGCAATTACAAGTATTTACAAAGATGACTGGATTTCTGCAATGAAAGATGAAATGAAATCTTTACAAGAAAATGGTACATGGGACCTTGTCCCATTACCAGATGATCGTAAAGCAATCGGTTGCAAGTGGGTTTATAAATTGAAAACTAATACAAATAATGAAGTCACAAGATTTAAAGCACGGTTAGTAGCTCAGGGATTTTCGCAAAAATTCGGAATAGATTATGACCAAGTGTTTGCACCAGTGGTCAAACAAACAACATTCCGAATTTTGCTATCTATAGCAGCTAAGAATAATTTAAAAGTAATTCATTTTGATGCAAAAACAGCATTCTTAAATGGAGATTTACATGAAACCATCTACATGCGACAACCACCTGGATTTTTAACAGAAGGTAAGGAAAAACACGTTTGTCTTTTGAGGAGAAGTTTATACGGTTTAAAGCAGTCTGCTAGAAATTGGAATCTAACTATTCATTCTGCATTAATTGAAGCTGGATTTAAACAAAGCATGAATGATGATTGCTTGTATTTCTTAAATAAAGACAATCAGGTTTGTTATGTTTTAATTTATGTTGACGATATTTTGGTCGCAAGTAAGTCCGATAAAATGATAAAATATTGTGAAGACAAACTAAACCTGAAGTTCCAAATTAATAATTTAGGTGAGGTTAAATATTATTTGGGTCTACAAGTTACAAAAGATCATGAAGGTAATTTCACAATTAGTCAACCAGCTTATATAGAAAAAGTTCTTAAAGAATTTGGAATGGAAAGATCAAAAACATCAGAGATACCTTTAAGCATAAGCTATGGAAAAGGAGAAGAAACTGATTTGTTACCAAATAATGAAAATTACAGAAAACTAATTGGTTGTCTACTTTTTATAGCTATTAACACAAGACCAGATATTGCAGCCAGCATATCTATTTTAGCACGGAAAGTGTCATGTCCTAATAATGAAGACTGGAATGAAGTTAAACGAGTTCTAAAATATTTGAAAGGGACAATTAATTTGAAATTGATGCTTGGCAAAAATAATAGTAATTCACATTTAATTGGCTACGCAGATGCTAATTGGGCAGAAGACAGAAATGATCGCAGGTCTAATAGTGGATACATTTTTAAATTAAACGATGGTACAGTTAGTTGGAGTTGCAAAAGACAATCGTGTGTAACTCTTTCTTCAACAGAAGCAGAGTTTATAGCACTATCTGAGGCATGTAAAGAAGCTTTCTGGATTCGACGTTTGCTAGAAGAGTTTAATCAATGTGATACGAAACCAACTATTATATATGAAGACAATCAGAGTTGTTTGCGATTAATAGAGAATCAACGGTTTACTAATCGTTCAAAACACATTGATGTTAGATTTCATCACGTCAAGGTTTATGTGGATCGGGAATTAATAAAATGTGTTTATTGCCAAACTGACCAAATGATTGCAGACGTACTAACAAAACCATTATCCGGACCAAAATTAAAGATGCTACGAGAACAATGTAATTTAAAATATTAATTGAGGAGAAGTGTTAAATAAAAATAAAGTTTGGAAACAATTAATATTTTGTAAAATTATCATCAAGTAGTTTAAAAAATAAAAATATAATAATATATGTAATTGTTCTGTCATTGAATAAAAATAAAGATTCAATTTTGAACATCAAGTTTATTTTAGAGTTTATCCAGTTAGTATAATTTATCAATACTTCACTTCCACTAGTTCTTCATTTAACACCTCGCTCATAACCGCCAAATACCCACTGGCCATCAATTCGATGACCCCTGTGATATTTGCGCTTTCCAAACTTGGACTCGTCAATCTCGACTATTAGTCCTGAAATATCATACATTAATTAAAAAGCAATAAAATTATATTACAAATAATTTACCTGGTCCTCCTAGTTTCGTTTTTCTGTCAATAAACTGTATAAGCAACAATGAAATAATGGTTGTTATAAACATAAAGTAAGAAGGTAATATAGAGTACCAAGTACCGTGGAAACTGATGGAAACAAGCTCGACACTAGCACTGCGGTGTCCTGTGGCAGAACTAACCAAGGCTAACATGATTATGATGCCCAATTTTGAATATTTAAATATTTTTAAATTAAATTATAAAATAAAATAAGGTATTTGAAAATATATACTTATATTTCAAAATATTATTTTACAAACACATACGTACATAGCAATAAAAGAGCAACAAACTATTGAGATGAAATTACCCAAATATTTGTTTCAATATAATACATGTTATAAAACGATTTAACTTACTTAAAGGTATTCTTAAACTGTGGTTCTTAAAACTAGACGAATTATAAACAATTATAATTATTCAAATATTAATTATAAAGATATCTCTATTCAAGAATTATTATTATTTCAAAGTTATACAGAAAATAGAAACTAACAAGATACCTCATAATAATATTAAGACCGGATTTATTACCAAAAGAAATCATCTTTATAATTTGTATTTTTTCTATGAATAGGATTAAACGATTTAAGTTAAATTCGGTTATTAAATTTCATTATCAAAAGTGTGTAATAATAATAAATAAAAATGTAAATAATTATGTATTCATAATTTCCTCCCGAGCTATCATTATTGCTTGTAATTCGCTTGATGTCATCTATGCAATAATCGACATTTCACACAGGACAGTGTAGTTTCCAATAAAGAATAGCATGTCTTTACCATTTCATTATTTTCTAAAAATAAAAATAACAGTAAAATTATGGAAACATTTAAATATCAATGAATTACCGGGATTTACAAAAAAGGCAACGAAAATCTTGAAGAAATAAAAAATCAACAATATTATAAACTCTTCTTAAATCTCGTTATCTCACTCTTCAGCTGTCGTTTATGTTTTTCTGCAGATCTTTCTATCGTTTAATTATGAAGCGTTTCTTTAATACCGTTTATCCATAATCTCTTCACTTTTCAGCTGTCGTTCATGTTTTTCTGCAGATTTTTCTATCGTTTAATTATTAAAGGCATGAATGTGGTCTTTCAAAGTGAAAATTTATCGAATAAAATGTGTGCAATATTGAGGTCATCTATGCAATAATCGACATTTCACACAGGGCAGTGTAGTTACCAATAAAAAGTACCATGTCTTTACCATTTCATTAACTTTATAAAAATAAAAATAACAGTAAAATTATGGTAAATTTAAATATTAATATATTACCTGACTTTATAAAAAGGCTAACGAAAATCTTAAAGAAATAGAATATCAACAATATTATAAACTCTTCGTACTTCTTAAATCTCGTTATCTTACTCAGCTGTCGCTTATGAATCTAATCTTTCAATCAAGTTTAATGTAAAACATGTAATTAACTATAAACAAATATTTGCAATAACTGAACAAGATAAATAATAATAACTTTATGAGATAAATGACACAAATTTCTTTCACCTTGCTTGTTCAAAAGGTAGAAACAATATCTGTCAAAAATATTTATTTTCGTGAGTAACTTAAATATTTTATTACTTTCAATTTTATTTTGAAATGTAATATTGAATTTCCTTCATATTTAATTTGAAATGCAATATAATAGTGTACACTAGCACTGCGGTGTTCTGTGGCAGAACTATTTTCATGACGTCACGTGCTGTACGTTTTCCTGGGCAACCTGTGACTCTATATTACCTTCTTACTTTATGGTTATAAACAAACTCATTTTTTTTGTATTCATGTTTTTAACATGGCAAACACTATTGAAATTTATATTAATCTAAAACAAATAATGTAATATTGTATTTATGTCAAATAATTTCGAAAACTAAGAAAAGCAAATATAATAAAAAGCCTTATATCTGTGAAAAATATATTTATTTATTGATATCTCTATTACATAAATGTATAAAAACGTTAAATCACATGTTTAATCTGTTAATTTTTCAGCATAACCAGTGTTGACAGTTGTCAAAAATTTTACCCTAAAAACTAACAAAATCGGCCCTAATCCTTGCTTCCGCGGCAAAATTTTGCTTTATTCTAGGACAGAGAATAGGAAATTCCTTTTAAACACCTATTCTACACTTTAGCCAAAAAGGATATTTACCAAATGTCGTTCGGGATAATAACATAAAATTTTAAGATATTGACACACTCATATGTAGCGAAGGCTGATATATTATGAATTTTCTTCCGAGTTGTCAGTTTCTCAATCTCGTATTCTTATTTTATTTATATATTTTCGTAAATCGTATCCATATGAATAATTCTATAATTTAATAACGAAATGTTAATGTGCAGTTTTGTTATTTATAATAAATAATTACTTACAGTATCATTTGTAGTCAAAATGTGTTATCAAGTGAAGGAAATACTTGCACTAAGAAAATGTCAAAATTAAAAATGTAATGCTGGGTCCACACTTGAACATTTTAGTCCGAACGAACCGAACAAGCAGTACGCGCAGGCCGAATTCGCCAAGTGTGGACGTCTCTCCGAGCCGAACCGAACGAGCCAAATGTTTTCCGTTGCTTGTCGGTAAATCGGACTTGCTCAAAGAAAACAATTGTTCGCCGAATCATTAAGTTGACGGGAATTCGCACCGTTCGTGCTGATCGCCTTGATCGCAGCATTCGTTGTATAAACATAGGCAGCTGTATTGTGTGTATTTGAAGGTTATTATAAATTATTGTGTGTTGAAAATGGAATGGGACAGGGAAAAGTGTAATTCATAGACATTTATGAGCAACACCATGTCTTATGGAACCCTAAGCATGGGTTTTATTAAAACATGACGCTTGGATGAGAATAGGTGAAATAATAAAGTGTCCTATTACCCATTTCTGGATATATAAATAAAATGCTGACCCAAAAAAATGCTGAACTTGTGTATTCTTAGTTAAATTTGTGGTCAGTGTAGGTCAGCTTAAATTTTTAGCGGTCAGCTAAATTGAATTACTTGGTTTATATATAAAACACTTTAAATTTTTATAATTATGCCAAATATCAGAATATTGATAGAAAATAAACATGTTCTGCAATGGTCAGCATGCCATTTAAAGTTTTTAGCAGTCAGCAAAATTGAATTACCTGGCCTTATATTTACGCCAGAAGCCACAAATTTAACTAAGAATACACAAGGTCAGCAATGGTGAGCATTTTATTCTTACCCCATATTTCTTCGCCTTTTCTTATTTTTTTCTAGCTTACAAAATGCTACTGTCAAATAATTGAAATCCATTATTGACATTCACTGCGAATGCTTCAAGCATGTTGGAAAACCAATAATTCGGCGAATCTGCCGAACGCAACGAGCTTTTGTTCAGAGTATTCTGCTCTGCGCGTTCAGTTCGTTCTGTTCGTTCGGACTAAAATGTTCAAGTGTGGACCCAGCATTACATGAACAAAATTTATAACGCCTACTTTACAATTATTTCGCACTTTTGATAAAATAATTCTCTTTTTTACCGGTAATTTATGAAAGAGTGCCATCTATATTTGCCGAGGGGAACTACAAACTGTGTTTCAGCAAAGGCTACCTGAGATTCCGCCGGCGCGTAAAATTTAAATGTTTATGCATGTTTATGACATGACAGTGACAATATAATAGTAAAATATGCTTTATATCTTCTTCTGGGGTGCGTTCCAAAACCATACTCCAGAGTATAGAGTATGCTCAAAGTCATTCCAAAAGGTTTGAGTATATCTCCAGTGAAAACTCTGAAGTGTTCCAAAACTGTTCGAGTTTACTCGAAGAGCATACTCTTCGTAACCTGTAAAATAGGAGGGTACAAACGTACTCTGGTGACTTTGGCGCCAAATAGTGCTAACCTAAATTGTCTGTTCCATAATATCTTATTATTATTAATTTATAACGGACAACGAATTGGAATCAGCCACACAAATTGACGCAAACGATTATAAAGTAATTTGTATTCTAAAAGAAGATAATATGTTGATTTTGGAAAATAAAGGTATATTCATAAATATATTAGAAAACCTTACCAGGACTACATTAATAAATTGGCGCGAATATTCATAAATATTCGCAGTTATAACACTTAACACCCTTCTATTATCCATGATGCAAGATCAATTTTGTATATCAAATAAATGTGGTTATAGGTTATATCACCATAAAATATTTCCTACTCTACGTCGTTCCGAATCCCCACAAAACCCTGGAGTAACCTACTCTTACTCCAATACTTTACTCTGTGCTCCATGGTAAGGTTTTGGAACGCACCCCTGCAGTTTAAATAAAATGACTAAAATATATTTGTGAGTATACTAGTATAATAAGTTAAAAGAATTTTTTATATTATTCTACATTTTAGTTATTAAGAACAGTATGAACAAACAAGGCGTACAAGGAAGTCATGTGGTGTCCACGTCAGATTTTTTAAAAATATAATAATAAAGCTTAAGACCTCCTTAATCTATTAAAATTGGTCTGTCATTGAAAAAACGTTTTTTACTTTGTCAGACTACACTTTATTTTAGCATGAGATAAATTTAAGATCTGATCGATGACGTCACATAACAACTTTTTTAGTAAATGTTTAAATTAAAGTTTAAGATGCCCTTTTTGTCTTAAAATTGGTTTTTCAAAGAAAAAATGTTTTTCCCTATGTCTGACATAACTTTTTAAGCGCTGCGCCCACTTTTTCTATGAATATTGACCACTTACATGACATAACACCTTTATTTTTTTATTTTTAAAAGAAAGTTTCAGGTCCTCTTTATGCATTAAAATTGGTTTTTCAAAGAAAAAATATTTTTTATTATGTCAGTCTTAATTTTTTAAGCGCCGCGTCCACGTTTTTAATGAATATAGTAAGATATGTCTGCTACCGTATCGAAAAACTTTTTCGATTTTTCCTTTTTTTATAAAGGTAGGACCCCATTTATAGATTAAAATTGATTTTTCATCGAAAAAATGTTTTTACTTCCTTGTACGGAGTAATAAGGAAGTATTGTAATCGCGAAAAATTTCGGTTTTCAGATTTTGATGGAAATATCCGTTTTGACCTTTTCTGAATCCATTATGACTAGTTTCGTCGTGACGTCTGTACGTACGTGCGTGCGTACGTACGTGCGTACGTACGTACGTACGGACGTATGTGTGTCGCATAACTCAAATACGGTTAGACGTAGAAAGTTGAAATTTTGTATTTAGGACTGTTATAGCATCTAGTTGTGCACCTCCTATTTTTGGTTTCAATCTATAAACCGGAAGTAGTACTTTTTAAAAATATTTCGATAAATATTTAATTTAACACAAATTTTTTTATTTTAAATGAAAGATTATGTGATTATTACCTAAAATCGGTATTTTATAAATATTTTTGTATCTGGTATCATTTAGGAATAATTAAAGTATATATTTTTAATTTAGTATTTCTTTATCTTGTAGTCCATGATCGATTAACATTTGTTACTACGTAAAATTTAAATGATTATGACATGACAGTGACAATAGTAAAATACTAGCTACGCGGGCCTTCGGCTAGGTCGCGCTGCCGCGCGACAAGGGTGGTTCGCCCGCTTCGCGGGCTCAAGCTCCCCGGACCCTGAATGTGGGACGATTCGGCACTTCGTGCCTCAATTATAACGATTTTAACATTTAGACTCTACCGCTGCCGCGCGACAAAGAGGATTCGCCCGCTTCGCGGGCTCACGCTCGGCGGACCCTGAATGTGGGACAATTCGGCACTTCGTGCCTAAATTGTAATACTAGGTCCCGCTGCCGCGGGACAAAGAGGATCGCCCCTCTTCGCGGGGCTCAAGCTACGTGGATCCTGAATGTAGGAGAATTCGGCACTTCGTGCCTCACATAAATCCACTTTTGCATTTAGACTTACCATTTGAATAAGTTTTTTCTGACGTCTTTTGATGTGATTATCGGAATATACCAAGTAGGTAGTCATTAGTGTTTTAAAAAGAAAATAACAAAATTATGTGAAAACTAAAAAAAGACTTTTTGTCCGACTAAAAACAAAAGCCAAATTGTCGAAAGTAATTTTAATGCATACTGTAGATTTTTTGTCCTTATTAAGACCTTTAATTTGATATCAATCGCGATATAGTTTAAAAAATATTCAGAAAAAACAAATTCCGCTCACCGAGTGCAATTTAAATTTTTTCTTAGTAAACAGCCATAATTTTGGAAAACATTGGGCGATAAGTTTGATACCAATCATATTTATATTAAATTTATATTGAAATACAAATGCTGATCATTGAAGCCATATTTTGACCCCTTGGTGCTAATTAATACCATATATACTTTTGTAAAAACAGATTTGATACTTGATACAAGTGCAATAACAATGTAGATCATCTCTAGTCCGCGTCGTGTCTCGTGCTTGTCCAGTTGTTAGTTAGTGGGCGTATCCAGGATAAATATCCCAGTAGGGCGGATTGGGCAGGACAAACTCAAACTCAACCCAAACTCAAGTACAATAGATAAAAATCCCGATTATCGGACACCATTTTTAACATGTTTGTTAAATTTGTATATTAATTTGACATTTAAAACTTTCCGTAAAATACTGAGAAATAGTATTATCCACGGATATTGGATATAGATACCTAATTTTAATTGAATATTTACACTTGGGTCAAAATATATTACTATAAATATTACAGTAATAAATAAAAATATGATTCAACTTCACAGTGCATTGTTAAATTGAATAAAAATTTTCAAAAAATAGATTACAAATTTATACAAAACCATGTAAACATAATGCGTGCTCCATCTTTAAATACTCAATAAAATTTTCAAAATATTTCTACCTTATCAAATATAAAAGATAAATCCAAATAAAATTTCAAATTGGAAACGTCAAATCTGACACTAGACAAAAAAATCATTTTTATCAAAAAGAAAACAAAAATTCCATGGCATGCTCCCATTTGCGTTCCGTGCATTTTTCAGTTTTTTCTTAATAACTTTCTTAATATACCCAATATTGGGTTGAAACATATATAGAAATATAGTCAAATTCATTCTCTACCTATATGTCAAATGAAAAAAACAATCGAATAACGTATAATGCCCGTATCCAAGGACTCAAAAAAATCACGGTTTTTCAACTCCCCTGTGACTACCACGCCATCTACAATATTCATATACCCAAAAGGCACTACTTCACATGAACCTCTATCAAATAAAAAAAAGTTCATAAAAATCGGTTGAACCGTTTAGGCTGTAGTCGATTCTAAAAACGGTTGCTAAGCTGCTGAAAATATAGTGATACCTAGCCTTTTAGTATATACTAGCGTCAGGCCCCGCTACGCGGGCCTTCGGCTAGGTCGCGCTGCCGCGCGACAAGGGGGATTCGCCTACTTCGCGGGCTCTGAATGTGGGACAATTCGGCACTTCGTGCCTCAATTATAACGATTTTAACATAATTTAGACTCTACCGCTGCCGCGCGACAAGGGGACTTCGCCCGCTTCGCGGGCTTAAGTTCCGCGGACTCTGAATGTGAGACAATTCGGCACTTCGTGCCTCAATTATAACGATTTTAACATTCAGACTCTACCGCTGCTCGCGACAAGGAGGATTCGCCTGCTTCGCGGGCTCTGAATGTGGGACAATTCGGCAATTCGTGCCTCAATTATAACGATTTTAACATAATTTAGACTCTACCGCTGCCGCGCGACAAGGGGACTTCGCCCGCTTCGCGGGCTTAAGCTCCGCGGACTCTGAATGTGAGACAATTCGGCACTTCGTGCCTCAATTATAACGATTTTAACATTCAGACTCTACCGCTGCGCGCGACAAGGAGGATTCGCCTGCTTCGCGGGCTCTGAATGTGGGACAATTCGGCACTTCGTGCCTCAATTATAACGATTTTAACATAATTTAGACTCTACCGCTGCCGCGCGACAAGGGGAATTCGCCCGCTTCGCGGGCTTAAGCTCCGCGGACTCTGAATGTGAGAC
The DNA here is from genome assembly GCA_947534325.1 of Agonum fuliginosum. NCBI lineage: Eukaryota > Metazoa > Arthropoda > Insecta > Coleoptera > Carabidae > Agonum > Agonum fuliginosum. Next base: position 20,044,616 of record OX384029.1, on the reverse strand, counting down.
AATTCGGCACTTCGTGCCTCAATTATAACGATTTTAACATTCAGATTCTACCGCTGCGCGCGACAAGGAAGATTCGCCCACTTCGCGGGCTTAAGCTCCGCGGACCCTGAATGTGGGACAATTTGGCACTTCGTGCCTCAATTTTAACGATTTTAACATTCAGACTCTACCGCTGTGCGCGACAAGGGGGATCCGCCCGCTTCGCGGGCTTAAGCTCCGCGGACCCTGAATGTGGGACACACACCCACACACACCCACACTTCGTGCCTCAATTATAACGATTTTAACATTCAGACTCTACCGCTGCGCGCGACAAGGAGGATTCGCCCGCTTCGCGGGCTTAAGCTCCGCGGACTCTGAATGTGGGACAATTTGGCACTTCGTGCCTCAAATATAACGATTTTAACATTCAGATTCTACCGCTGCGCGCGACAAGGGGGATTCGCCCGCTTCGCGGGCTTAAGCTCCGCGGACCCTGAATGTGGGACAATTTGGCACTTCGTGTCTCAATTATAACGATTTTAACATTCAGACTCTACCGCTGCGCGCGACAGGGGGGATTCGCCCGCTTCGCGGGCTTAAGCTCCGCGGACTCTGAATGTGGGACAATTTGGCACTTCGTGCCTCAAATATAACGATTTTAACATTCAGATTCTACCGCTGCGCGCGACAAGGGGGATTCGCCCGCTTCGCGGGCTTAAGCTCCGCGGATCCTGAATGTGGGACAATTTGGCACTTCGTGCCTCAATTATAACGATTTTAACATTCAGACTCTACCGCTGCGCGCGACAAGGGGACTTCGCCCGCTTCGCGGGCTTAAGCTCCGCGGACCCTGAATGTGGGATAATTTGGAACTTCGTGCCTCAATTATAACGATTTTAACATTCAGACTCTACCGCTGCGCGCGACAAGGGGGATTTGCCCGCTTCGCGGGCTTAAGCTCCGCGGACCCTGAATGTGGGACAATTTGGCACTTCGTGCCTCAATTACCTATAACGATTTTAACATTTAGACTCTACCGCTGCGCGCGACAAAAAGTAGTTTAAAAAAATATATATAACTCGATGGATTTGTGATAAATTCCGAGGAAACTATAAAACAGGAAAATGCTAATATAAAATGTTTATAATTTTCACTGACTGTAATATAAGTAGGTACTAAATTTTCTGACGTCTTTTGATGTGATTATTGTTATATACCAAGTAGGTAGTCATTAGTGTTTTAAAAACAAATAAAAAAAAATTGTGAAAACTGAAAAAATGCTTTTTCCTCACAGTGAGGAAAAATATCGTACTTCACATGTGGGAGAAGTAAAATGCTGCTCTAACTCGTGTTCTGATTGGCCACTCATGACAGAGGCATTTTACTTCTCCCACTAGTAAAGTAATATACTATTTGTCCGACTAAAAACAAAAGTCAAATTGTCGAAAGTCAGTTTATTGCATACTGTACATTTTGTGTCCTTATTATGACCTTTTATTTGAAATCAATCGCGGTATAATTTAAAACATATTCAGAAAAAACAAATTCCGCTCACCGAGTACAATTTATACTTAGTAAACAGCCATAATTTTGGGCAACATTAGACGATAATGTTTAATACCAATCATGATTATATTAAATTTTTATTGAAAAACGAATGCCGATCATAGAAGCCATATTTTGTACCCCTTGGTGCTTATTATAATACCATATACATACTTTTGTAAAAACAGATTTGATACTTGATACAAGTGCAATAACAATCTAGATCATCTCTAGTCCGCGTCGTGTCTCGTGCTTGTCCAGTTGTTAGTTAATGGGCGTATCCAGGATAAAGATCGCAAGGGCGGCTTGGGCAGGACAAACTCAAACTCAACCAAAACTCAAGTACAATAGATAAAAATCCCAATTATCGGACTCCATTGTTAAATTTTTATATTAATTTGACATTTAAAACTTTCAGTAAAATACTGAGAAATAGTATTATCCACGGATATTGGATATATAGATACCTAATTTTAATTGAACATTTACACTTGGGTCAAAATATATTACTATAAATACTACAGTAATAAATAACAATATGATTCAACTTCACAGTGCATTGTTAAGTTGAATAAAAAATTTCAAAAAATATATTACAAATTTATACAAAAGCATGTAAACATAATGCGTGCTCCATCTTTAAATACTCAATAAAATTTTCAAAATACTTCTACCTTATCAAATATAAAAGATAAACCCAAATAAAATTTCAAATTGGAAACGTCAAATCTGACAGTAGACAAAAAAATCATTTTGATCAAAAAGAAAACAAAACTTCCATGGCATACTCCCATTTGCGTTCCGTGCATTTTTCAGTTTTTTCTTAATAACTTTCTTAATATACCCAATATTGGGTTGAAACATGCATAGAAATATAGTCAAATTCATCCTCTACCTATATGTCAAATGAAAAAAACAATCGAATAAAGTATAATACCCGTATCCAAGGAGTGAAAAAAATCACTGTTTTTCAACTCCCCTGCGACTACCACGCCATCTATAATATTCATATACCCAAAAGGCACTACTTCACATGAACCTCTATCAAATAAAAAAAAGTTCATAAAAATCGGTTCACCCGTTTAGGCAGTAGGCGTGTCGAAAAACGGTTGCTAAGCTGCTGAAAATGATCTCAAGCCTTTTAGTATATAAGAAGACTAGCGTCAGGCCCCGCTACGCGGGCCTTCGGCTAGGTCGCGCTGCCGCGCGACAAGGGGGATTCGCCTACTTCGCGGGCTCTGAATGTGGGACTACTCGGCACTTCGTGCCTCAATTATAACGATTTTAACATAATTTAGACTCTACCGCTGCCGCGCGACAAGGGGACTTCGCCCGCTTCGCGGGCTTAAGCTCCGCGGACTCTGAATGTGAGACAATTCGGCACTTCGTGCCTCAATTATAACGATTTTAACATTCAGACTCTACCGCTGCGCGCGACAAGGGAAATTCGCCCGCATCGCGGGCTTAAGCTCCGCGGACCCTGAATGTGGGACAATTTGGCACTTCGTGCCTCAATTATAACGATTTTAACATTCAGACTCTACAGCTGCGCGCGACAAGGAGGATTCGCCTGCTTCGCGGGCTCTGAATGTGGGACAATTCGGCACTTCGTGCCTCAATTATAACGATTTTAACATAATTTAGACTCTACCGCTGCCGCGCGACAGTAATAAATAACAATATGATTCAACTTCACAGTGCATTGTTAAGTTGAATAAAAAATTTCAAAAAATATATTACAAATTTATACAAAAGCATGTAAACATAATGCGTGCTCCATCTTTAAATACTCAATAAAATTTTCAAAATACTTCTACCTTATCAAATATAAAAGATAAACCCAAATAAAATTTCAAATTGGAAACGTCAAATCTGACAGTAGACAAAAAAATCATTTTGATCAAAAAGAAAACAAAACTTCCATGGCATACTCCCATTTGCGTTCCGTGCATTTTTCAGTTTTTTCTTAATAACTTTCTTAATATACCCAATATTGGGTTGAAACATGCATAGAAATATAGTCAAATTCATCCTCTACCTATATGTCAAATGAAAAAAACAATCGAATAAAGTATAATACCCGTATCCAAGGAGTGAAAAAAATCACTGTTTTTCAACTCCCCTGCGACTACCACGCCATCTATAATATTCATATACCCAAAAGGCACTACTTCACATGAACCTCTATCAAATAAAAAAAAGTTCATAAAAATCGGTTCACCCGTTTAGGCAGTAGGCGTGTCGAAAAACGGTTGCTAAGCTGCTGAAAATGATCTCAAGCCTTTTAGTATATAAGAAGACTAGCGTCAGGCCCCGCTACGCGGGCCTTCGGCTAGGTCGCGCTGCCGCGCGACAAGGGGGATTCGCCTACTTCGCGGGCTCTGAATGTGGGACTACTCGGCACTTCGTGCCTCAATTATAACGATTTTAACATAATTTAGACTCTACCGCTGCCGCGCGACAAGGGGACTTCGCCCGCTTCGCGGGCTTAAGCTCCGCGGACTCTGAATGTGAGACAATTCGGCACTTCGTGCCTCAATTATAACGATTTTAACATTCAGACTCTACCGCTGCGCGCGACAAGGGAAATTCGCCCGCATCGCGGGCTTAAGCTCCGCGGACCCTGAATGTGGGACAATTTGGCACTTCGTGCCTCAATTATAACGATTTTAACATTCAGACTCTACAGCTGCGCGCGACAAGGAGGATTCGCCTGCTTCGCGGGCTCTGAATGTGGGACAATTCGGCACTTCGTGCCTCAATTATAACGATTTTAACATAATTTAGACTCTACCGCTGCCGCGCGACAAGGGGAATTCGCCCGCTTCGCGGGCTTAAGCTCCGCGGACTCTGAATGTGAGACAATTCGGCACTTCGTGCCTCAATTATAACGATTTTAACATTCAGACTCTACCGCTGCGCGCGACAAGGAGGATTCGCCCACTTCGCGGGCTTAAGCTCCGCGGACCCTGAATGTGGGACAATTTGGCACTTCGTGCCTCAATTTTAACGAATTTAACATTCAGACTCTACCACTGTGCGCGACAAGGGGGATCCGCCCGCTTCGCGGGCTTAAGCTCCGTGGACCCTGAATGTGGGACACACACCCACACACACCCACACTTCGTGCCTCAATTATAACGATTTTAACATTCAGACTCTACCGCTGCGCGCGACAAGGGAAATTTGCCCGCATCGCGGGCTTAAGCTCCGCGGATCCTGAATGTGGGACAATTTGGCACTTCGTGCCTCAATTATAACGATTTTAACATTCAGACTCAACCGCTGCCGCGTGACAAGGAGGATTCGCCTTGTTCGCGGGCTCTGAATGTGGGACAATTCGGCACTTCGTGCCTCAATTATAACGATTTTAACATTCAGACTCTACCGCTGCGCGCGACAAGGAGGATTCGCCCGCTTCGCGGGCTTAAGCTCCGCGGACCCTGAATGTGGGACAATTTGGCACTTCGTGCCTCAATTTTAACGATTTTAACATTCAGACTCTACCGCTGTGCGCGACAAGGGGGATCCGCCCGCTTCGCAGGCTTAAGCTCCGCGGACCCTGAATTTGGGACAATTTGGCACTTCGTGCCTCAATTATAACGATTTTAACAGTCAGACTCTACCGCTGCGCGTGACAAGGGTGATTCGCTCGCTTCGCGGGCTTAAGCTCTGCGGATCCTGAATGTGGGACAATTTGGCACTTCGTGCCTCAATTATAACGATTTTAACATTCAGACTCTACCGCTGCGCGCGACAAGGGGGATTCGACCGCTTCGCGGGCTTAAGCTCCGCGGACTCTGAATGTGGGACAATTTGGCACTTCGTGCCTCAAATATAACGATTTTAACATTCAGATTCTACCACTGCGCGCGACAAGGGGAATTCGCCCGCTTCGCGGGCTTAAGCTCCGCGGACCCTGAATGTGGGACAATTTGGCACTTCGTGTCTCAATTATAACGATTTTAACATTCAGACTCTACCGCTGCGCGCGACAAGGGGGATTCGCCCGCTTCGCGGGCTTAAGCTCCGCGGATCCTGAATATGGGACAATTTGGCACTTCGTGCCTCAATTATAACGATTTTAACATTCAGACTCTACCGCTGCGCGCGACAAGGGGGATTTGCCCGCTTCGCGGGCTTAAGCTCCGCGGACTCTGAATGTGGGATAATTTGGAACTTCGTGCCTCAATTATAACGATTTTAACATTCAGACTCTACCGCTGCGCGCGACAAGGGGGATTTGCCCGCTTCGCGGGCTTAAGCTCCGCGGACCCTGAATGTGGGACAATTTGGCATTTCGTGCCTCAATTACCTATAACGATTTTAACATTTAGACTCTACCGCTGCGCGCGACAAAAATTAGTTATCATCTAGCCCTTTAGTTTAAAAAAATATATATAACTCGATGGATTTGTGATAAATTCCGAGGAAACTATAAAACAGGAAAATGCTAATATAAAATGTTTATAATTTTCACTGACTGTAATATAAGTAGGTACTAAATTTTCTGACGTCTTTTGATGTGATTATTGGAATATACCAAGTAGGTAGTCATTAGTGTTTTAAAAACAAATAAAAAAAAATTGTGAAAACTGAAAAAATGCTTTTTGTCCGACTAAAAACAAAAGTCAAATTGTCGAAAGTCAGTTTATTCCATACTGTACATTTTGTGTCCTTATTATGACCTTTAATTTGAAATCAATCGCGATATAATTTAAAACATATTCAGAAAAAACAAATTCCGCTCACCGAGTGCAATTTATACTTAGTAAACAGCCATAATTTTGGGCAACATTAGACGATAATGTTTAATACCAATCATGATTATATTAAATTTTTATTGAAAAACAAATGCCGATCATAGAAGCCATATTTTGTACCCCTTGGTGCTTATTATAATACCATACATACTTTTGTAAAAACAGAGTTGATACTTGATACAAGTGCAATAACAATCTAGATCATCTCTAGTCCGCGTCGTGTCTCGTGCTTGTCCAGTTGTTAGTTAATGGGCGTATTCAGGATAAAGATCGCAAGGGCGGCTTGGGCAGGACAAACTCAAACTCAACCAAAACTCAAGTACAATAGATAAAAATCCCAATTATCGGACTCCATTGTTAAATTTGTATATTAATTTGACATTTAAAACTTTCAGTAAAATACTGAGAAATAGTATTATCCACGGATATTGGATATATAGATACCTAATTTTAATTGAACATTTACACTTGGGTCAAAATATATTACTATAAATACTACAGTAATAAATAACAATATGATTCAACTTCACAGTGCATTGTTAAGTTGAATAAAAAATTTCAAAAAATATATTACAAATTTATACAAAAGTATCTAAACATAATGCGTGCTCCATCTTTAAATACTCAATAAAATTTTCAAAATACTTCTACCTTATCAAATATAAAAGATAAATCCAAATAAAATTTCAAATTGGAAACGTCAAATCTGACAGTAGACAAAAAAATCATTTTTATCAAAAAGAAAACAAAACTTCCATGGCATGCTCCCATTTGCGTTCCGTGCATTTTTCAGTTTTTTCTTAATAACTTTCTTAATATACCCAATATTGGGTTGAAACATGCATAGAAATATAGTCAAATTCATCCTCTACCTATATGTCAAATGAAAAAAACAATCGAATAACGTATAATGCCCGTATCCAAGGAGTCAAAAAAATCACTGTTTTTCAACTCCCCTGCGACTACCACGCCATCTACAATATTCATATACCCAAAAGGCACTACTTCACATGAACCTCTATGAAATAAAAAAAAGTTCATAAAAATCGGTTCACCCGTTTAGGCAGTAGACGAGTCTAAAAACGGTTGCTAAGCTGCTGAAAATGATCTCAAGCCTTTTAGTATATAAGATGCTTTATATCTTCTTCTGCAGTTTAAATAAAATGACTAAAATATATTTGTGAGTATACTAGTATAATAAGTTAAAAGAATTTTTTATATTATTCTACATTTTAGTTATTAAGAAAAGTATGAACACACAAGGCGTACAAGGAAGTCATGTGGTGTCCACGTCAGATTTTTTACTTTGTCAGACTTAATTTTTTCTAAAATAAAAAAATCTAAATTGAAAATCGAAATTAAATTAATAAAGAAACTTGATTATTTTTCAATGGATAGTCTCTTTTCAAAAGAGTGCAAGTCAGGTGTCCTTTTATACACCTTCACCCGTTAATTAACTTCATTTTTACTTCCTTGTACGAAGTAAGGAAGTATTGTAATCGCGAAAAATTTCGATTCTCAGATTTTGACGGAAATATCCGTTTTGACCTTTTCTGAATCCATTATGACTAGTTTCGACGTGACGTCTGTACGTACGTACGTACGTACGGACGGACGTATGTGTGTCGCATAACTCAAATACGGTTAGACGTAGAAAGTTGAAATTTTGTATTTAGGACTGTTATAGCATCTAGTTGTGCACCTCCTATTTTTGGTTTCAGTCTACAAACCGGAAGTAGTACTTTTAAAAAATATTTCGATAAATATTTAATTTTAGACAATTTTTTTTATTTTAAATGAAAGATTATGTGATTATTACCTACAATCGGTATTTTATAAATATTTTTGTATCTGCTATCATTTAAAAATAATTAAAGTATATATTTATAATTTATAGTATTTCGGTATCTTGTAGTCCATGATCGATTAACATTTGTTACTACGTAAAATTTAAATGATTATGACATGACCAGGCACCTGACAGCTAAATGATTATTTGTTTACCTAATTTTTAGTTCAATGCTGCACCAATGTTTAGCGCTAGTGTCACATTCATGTGTGATTCGTGATTGTTCTTTGAAGAACGTCAAATTTCAATTTACATCAGTTGGCGATGATAACAATCAAATTAATATATTTGTCAAATATAAAATTCTAGCAACAATAACAGTTTCAATTAATAAATGATATTGACTACAATCACGCAGTATTATTTAATTATTATTATTATGTAAGTGTTTTATGATTGTGACCTGACAAAGTATAAACATATTAGCAAAATAATATTAAACTATGTTTTAAATTTATTATAGTGTTTAATATTTATTGGTATTTTTAATTTTTATAGAACGTGGAATGTGCTCATGCTAGGTAGGTATACAAATAGCTACTTGAGATAAAAGATCGAAAGTTATTTTGCTTTCCACGATCACTACAACTTCGCCATCAATGGCTAGTTAACATGAGGCGCGAAGATGTTCTACATTTAAGTTACCAGCAATTGTTCGATCGAGGGTTTTGTGTTTGTTATTTGCATTTTGCTAATGAACAGTTTCAGACTATCAGCAAAACGAACTTAAATTTTGGTCAAGTACCGCATAAAATAGGTATGAATTTTCAATACAAATATTATTAAAAATAAAATTATTTAAGAGAATACATTTATTCTAAATAATAATTTTGTATACATGTTCATCAAACAGTAAATATGTATTGCCTGCAACTCCGGTATTTGAAATCCCTGTCCCTGTATCCTGTTTCTACAACCTTTGTTCCTACAACCCCTGAGAATCCTGTTCCTACAATCTTTGTTCCTGAGACCCCTGTTCCTACAACCTTGTCCCTATGTCTCCTGTTCCTCCAATCTTTGTTCCTATGTATCCTATTCCTAGTGCCCCTGTTTCTCCAACCACTGTTCCTGCAATCCGTGCACGAAGAATCCCGCGCTAAGGTACCTATTACACGTAATTTAAAAAAATTATTTCAAATCAATTACTTTTTATTTATTTATTTAGAATATGTAAACTCAATATTCGGTTTAGTAGTAGAGACCTTAAACTTTATCTTTATTTTATTTATTTTTTAATGTTATATATTTTATTTCATACTGTGTTGCATTTGCTTCTTTATGAGATTGATTTCAGTCCGGAAAATGAAACATTACGGTATTGTTCTACTTTACAGGATTGTAAGTAGAACAATACCGTAATGTTTCATTTTCCGGACTGAAATTTAATTTTTGTATTGAGAACAAGACGACCTGATTGTATTTAGAAAAGATATATAAAGAATGGGTGCAAACTTTGGTCCAAAAATGCAACACAGGTATGAAATAAAACGTTGTACGTCATTCGTCCGGTAGTTTTCACGGTACTCGTTTCGAAATTCCTAACTCGGCTCCTTCGTCGCCTTGTTCGGAAACATCTTACTCGTACCGTAAAAACTCATCTACCGGACTTATAACGTAAATAACTATTTTATATTATGTACCTAGGTACTTGTTATTTGTTGATAATTTATATTCATAGTGTAGCAGGGTAGGTACTAATTGAAAGTATGTGTATAATAAATATTATAAATATTAGTTATGAAATTATGTTATTATATAGGTACTTACTTTATATAATTTGTGTAGTTATTAGGTATATTATGTTATACAATTAGTTGCACAACGTAAAAAACGTAAAAATAAAAATAAAATTGTGTCCAAAATTTTATAACTATGCTCAAGATTATAATACCTAACTATATCTACAATAAATATACGTACTTTATGATTTTCGTGCCATTTAATTGGTGAAAGTGTATTTAATGAAAATGAATATTAAATTAAGTTTAGTAAATACGCAAACCCTGCTGATATCACAGATCCAAACCTCATTAGTTCAATGCTGCACCGCCTAGTAGCGCTGCTAATTGTTTATTATTATTTTATCCCTTCCCTTACTGTCCTATCTGGAGTTTGATAATTTGTGGACAGTGACAATAGTAAAATATGCTTTATATCTTCTTCTGCAGTTTAAATAAAATGACTAAAATATATTTGTGAGTATACTAGTATAATAAGTTAAAAGAATTTTAATATTATTTTACATTTTAGTTATTAAGAAAAGTATGAACACACAAGGCGTACAAAGAAGTCATGTGGTGTCCACGTCAGATTTTTTATAACATATCGGGCGACTACTTGAAATCTTTAACTTATATAGAGAAAACAATGGTATTAAATTTTAGTTATTTATTTTAATGGTAACCATTAAACAAGATTTGCTGTCAATTACAGAATGATACATTTTTATTATAGTGGAATCCAGCCACTTCGACCGATTCATCAAAGCGGAAACGGAGTGATTCTTTCATGTAACCAGTAGGTACTATATTTTTAAGACGCTCAAGTGGTCAATTTCAAACGCCCGAGTGAGATTTAATGGGACAACGTACAACACTCGAAAGTACTGACGCTGCTTGTACTTTCGTTGCTTTGTACATGCGCTGTTTTGTATGAACACTGGAAAGTATTTGCGCCGTATTTTATTTACACCGCCTTGTGGAAACACCGAAATGTACTTTTCTCGAAAGCACAAAGTAGAAAACAGCGCAGACGCAAACCAATGCTGCAAAACAGGAAATCAACGTCAAAGCAACGTCAATTTATTAACGTCACAGCAACGTCAATTTATCGCCGTCGAAGCAACGTTGATAAATCGATGTCGATTCGACCCACGCATAATCGTCAGTTAGACGTCGATAAAATGACGTTGCTACGACGTCAAAATCGCGTCATTTGGTTTGATTCAGCTGGTGGAATTATCATTTTATGTGGAACGCCTTTTTTCCAATAATTATTGCGCCACGTTCCTTCAGTTCTAATTTGAGATCGTGTAGTTTCCAAAAATTGTAATCCATTGTAATTTAAGTTGAACATAAACAATACCAACATACTTAAGTACTGTAATGGATGCTACGTCGAAAACTTAGTGACAATGACAAATCATAACAACCGCCAAACGTTATTTAAAATCTGACAGTAGTATCTTCTGCGCAAACTCTGCTTACGTATACTGGTTCGCTAAACGATCCCACGTTGCTTCTATCTAGCACCATTTCCCAATTACAAGAAGTTATAGTTATTTACGATACAAATGCGGGAAGATTATTGTCCCACATGAGCGGCTTTTTGAAGCACGAGCGAAGCGAGGGCTTCATTAACGCGAATGCTGGGACGGGTCTTCCCGCAAGATTGTTGTACAATGTTTTTTGTAACGAATAAAACGAAACATAATTCATTAAAATAATAATGTATTTGCGAACATACAATAATTAAATACAGCAGTGTTCAACAACAATCACAGGTTGCTAAGTAACTTTGACAACTGTTTTGTTTGTAAACATCTCAAAAATATTTGTGTAGTTTATCCGATTTTCAAGAATGTCTAATTCAGATTCTGATTCTTATTGTACTCCTCCCGATGTTCGGGAAGGTGCAAATATTGCAAGATATAAGGTTATACCCGAAAAATCGAAAGAACGATACGAATCGGTATATAAAAAATTTAGACTGTGGTGTGAGTCAAAAAAAATCCGTACCTTCTCCGAAAATTGTTTTCTTGCTTATTTTCATACTCTTTCTATGACAAGAAAGAAATCATTATGGTCAAACTATTCGATGTTGAAGGCTTGTTTAAAATTTCATGACCAAATTGATATATCCAAGTTCCATAATTTAATTGCATTTTTAAAACAAGAGACTAAAAACAACACACCAAAAAAATCTCGAGTATTAGATGAAGATTACATAAATAAATTTATTGATGAAGCTCCGGATTCATCGTTCCTGTTAATGAAGGTAAATTTAGTGGTAAATTCAATTAATTATTTATTAACTTATATTACCTTTTAATTTAGACTGTTGTAATAATGGGCATTTCTGGTGTAGTTGGAGATCCAAGTATCTGTAGCTCGCTTATTTAAAGACAACCTTTGGTGTCGCTCCTCTAATAATTAATTTTACATATTCTTATAGGAAATTTTCCGACGAATCTAATGGTGTTAATCGCCGTTTTCTATTTTACTGCGTTTATTCAAAATCCACAATTTTCAAAAAAATTACGACTTTCTGTCTACAACACATTTTTTAACTTTAACTTCTTATATCTCTAGTATTTTTTATGATAACTTAAAAATTATTTTTGCTTTTTATTCATTTAAGTATTTCCATCGTACTGAAGTAAGAAAATTGCAATTTCATTGTTTATAAAGTGATGAAAAAAATTTAAAACTAAAAATAGACATGCCAAATTTACGATTTTGCAGTGTAATTTTCAGTGAGCGTACAGCTATGGTAATCTTAAGAGATAGACATACTGCGACAAAGTTATAGTACAAAAATCAAAGAAAATTTTGTTCTTGAAAATTTTTTCATAAAATGTACCAGTTCTGAGAAAAACGAATATATAAATAAAACTTCTTTTGTGCTGGCGTTCGCGCGGCCCGCAGTCATGAGTTTAGCCGTTAGCCTGTGCTGTGATGCAGTCAAACGTTTGTATTTTTATATTATTTTAGTTTAGTTTTAAGGAATTTTTCACATCATAATTGTATAAAAAACAATAATTTAATGAATCCTTTTAGATTAGAATTGGTATAATGTAATATAAATTATTAAAATAATTTGAAATGCAGTACACAATTAAATACAAAACTATAATTCTACCCTATTAAATTATTCCACTAAGTATTTACACATTTTCCTTCACACATAGAACGTACAGTATAATATAATTTTATTTTTGATACATTTACACCTACTAGTACATTTAACTTTACATTTAGAGTATAAATTAGATATATTATAAAGCGGTTTTGGACTTTGATTCATATGAATTGGTATAAGTGAATTATTATCTATTTTGTAGGTTTATAATTGGGTTCTAGTACTCACTGGTTCTATATGATACTTTTAAATATTTCAATTTGATAAACTGCTCTTTTTAAATGAAATTTGAATGCGTTTTCTGTTTGTATAAAATGTGTAAAACGCTTATTTTGTATGTATTTTTTTTCCTATATTAAATTTATAACTTACAGTACCTATATTGCAACCAGTTAATACGTACGTTGATAATAGTAAATTTGCAATATCACTTTCAGAAACTGTATGTTTGTTACTGAAATGATGTAGGTAGGTACCTTGTTGAATTGAAATGTATTTTTAATTTTTATACAGCCATATGGACGTTTCCAATTTTGTACAATAATATAAGGCCATAACGAAAACATCTGTGTTTGGGGAAATAATAATTATTGTGCCACAATTAAAATATGATACTACACTAAAATTTGCAGCAGCTAAAATTCTTGTATCAGCTTCTTCTTGATTAGAAATTTTGAAATCAGGTATTATACATATACATGTTGATGTATTATTATTAACCGAAATACTACCTTCGTCTTGCAACATTCCAGTTGTAACAATAATTATATCATTGTCATAAGCTTTTGCTTACTTAATTATTTATAAATAGTTTTCCATTCAGGTAAAGGTAAAAATTCTTGAATTTCATATACATCGGATGTTTTATTTGAACGCCTAATTATTTCTGAATATTTTATACTAACTTTTCATTGTCATAAATGTCATATCTACGATATCTTCAACTAAAACTAAAATGTTTCGACTCTGTCTACTACTAAGAATATGAACTTAGTTTCTTTGTGAAGCATAATACCTATTCTAATCTAAATGGGTTCATTCATTTATTGTAAACCTCAGCTAAAACTAAACCAAAATAATACATAAATATAAATAAATGATTGGAGTGTTTATTTTTCTGCCATCAGCGACAGACAAACGTCTGACTGCAGCACGGACACGGGCAAACGGCCAAACTCATGACTGCGGGCCGCGCGAACGCCTGCACAAAAGAAGTTTCATTTATACATTCGTTTTTCTCAGAACTGGTACATTTTATGAAAAAAATTTCAGGTACAAAATTTTCTTTGATTCTTGTACTACAACTTTGTCGCAGTATGTATGGGTCTATCTCTTAAGATTACCATAGCTGTACGTTCACTGAAAATTACACTGCAAAATCGTAAATGTGGCATGTCTGTTTTTAGTTTTTAAATTTTTTCATTACTTTACAAAGAATGACATTTCAATTTTCTTACTTCAGCACAATGAAAATACTTAAATGAATAAAAAGCAGAAAGAATTTTTAAGATATCACAAAAAATACTAGAGAAGTTAAAAAATGTGTTGTAGAAAGTCGTAATTTTTTTGAAAATTGTGGATTTTGAATAAACGCAGTAAAATAGAAAACGGCGATTAACACCATTAGATTCGTCGGAAAATTTCCTATAAGAATATGTAAAATTAATTTTTAGAAGAGCGACACCAAAGAATAGTGCACGATACAGAGGTCTGGATCTTCTACTAATGCGTGCCGACGTGAAGAACTGTGTAATATGTCCATAAACGATGTCGAATTTAAACAAGGTGTAATTATAGTTACTATACCTGTCACAAAAACTAATGTAAGCCGACAATTTGTGATTGTAAAGGAATTGTGGATTACAGTGCTGCAAAAATATCTAAATCTGAGGCCCAAAAACGAACATTACACGTTTTTTTTTAACTTACCATAATGGTAAATGTATAAATTCACCAGTTGGCATTAATACATTTGGTAAAATACCATCTAAAGTTGCTGCCTATCTTAAGTTAGACAATCCTAGTGAATTTACTGGACACTGTTTCCGAAGAACTTCAGCCACTTTACTTGCCAACCATGGTGGCGATTTATTAGCTGTTAAACAGCAAGGAGGATGGAAATCTTCAAAGGTGGCTGAAGGTTACATAGAAAACTCGTTACAGAGTAGGATAAATTTGGCGCAAACATTAACACAACCAGGAACGGCATCTGCAAACAAACAAACAGTAACATATGCGACATCCGAAACTTTAAATGTTTCTACAAGACTTACTCAACCAAATGAAGTTGTACCAGGAGTTTCAATTTCTACTGGCAATCAGTGTACAATAAATGTTAATGTAAATCACAATTATTCTTCAGAGCCTAAACTATGAGCAGTCTGAATCTTCCTGGGAAACTGTAGTTGCTAGCTGTTTGTTGTATTTGTAAATAAAATAAATTGTATAATAATAAATATTATGTTGTGTACTACTTACCAGATTTTTTAATAAATAATGATTGTGCACAATGCTACAATGGTATGTGACAATGTGGCACGTTGTGTTCTACAGTCCCAATTAAAATTTGAGGTTATGTATGACATTTTTGTAGATCGTAAACAGATGGCGCGCTGATCACACATTTTATATTTAAATATTGGCGGTTATTGATGATTTTTGTGTATTTAATATAGCGGGAAGTAACTTTTAAAAGAATAAATTAGATTATTTCCAAGATGATTTTACTTCACATTGTCCAGAAAGGCCAGTGTTTTTGCTAATTTTTCCCGTTTATGAACAATGGGAAATTGAAGTTCCCGTTTGTCAGTAACGTGTGGCAATTGTCATTTCCAATGTTATGAGTACAAAATTTTTTTTACAAATACTCCAGTAAAAACGCGCTAACTGGTCTGATATCGACAAGCGGTTTGAGAAAAGGTCTACTATAGGTTTTTTGGGTCGCTGAATCCGAATCCGGGGTCCAAAGTGGCTGGAAAATAGGGGAACACCCTTAAATCAGCAAAAACTACCCCTTTTTAGGTTTTTTCGCATTATTTTTGAAGTGGAACTATAATTACCAAAGAAATGCAATGTTTTTAAGAGTGATTGATAAAATATCAGGGTTACTTCATTATGTACAAAATTTGGGGTGAAAACTACCCCCAAAATTAGAAAAAACGACAAAAACAAGATTTAGGCTTATTTTTTTTAACTTTATTGGTAAATTAAGTATAACAAAATACTTAATATCATTTTTACCAAGACACCATTTATTAACCACCCCCCAGGGGGTGAAAACCACCCCCCCAAAAAAAAATACATGTTATAATTTACTTTTTTTTAATTAAGTGTTAGAAAACACTTTACCATAGTATGACTGTTATAAAATATGGTAAAGTGTTTTCTAACACTTAATTAAAAAAAAGTAAATTATAACATGTATTTTTTTTTGGGGGGGTGGTTTTCACCCCCTGGGGGGTGGTTAATAAATGGTGTCTTGGTAAAAATGATATTAAGTATTTTGTTATACTTAATTTACCAATAAAGTTAAAAAAAATAAGCCTAAATCTTGTTTTTGTCGTTTTTTCTAATTTTGGGGGTAGTTTTCACCCCAAATTTTGTACATAATGAAGTAACCCTGATATTTTATCAATCACTCTTTAAAAAATGGCATTTCTTTGGTAATTATAGTTCCACTTCAAAAATAATGCGAAAAAACCTAAAAAGGGGTAGTTTTTGCTAAAAAAAAGTAAATTTTAACATGATTTTGTGCTTCTTATTATTTTGGGGGTGTTTTTCATCCCCTGGGGAGTGGTTAGTAAATTTTATAACAGTCATACAGTCATACTATGGTAAAATGTTTTTTAACAGTTAATTCAAAGAAAGTAAACTGTAACATGTTTTTTGGCTTTTTATTATTTTGGGGGTGTTTTTCACCCCCTGGGGGGTGGTTAATAAATGGTGTCTTGGTAAAAATGATGTTAAGTATTTTGATATACTTAATTTACCAATAAAGTTAAAAAAATAAGCTTTAATCTTGTTTTTATCGTGTTTTCTAATTTTGGGGGTAGTTTTCACAACCTATAATAAGCCCTTAATACCCCAAATTTGGTACATAATGAAATAACCTCGATATTTTATCAATCACTCTTAAAAAATGGCATTTCTTTGGTAATTATAGTTCCACTTCAAAAATAATGCGAAAAAAAACCTAAAAAGGAGTAGTTTTTGCTGATTTAAGGGTGTTCCCCTATTTTCCAGCCACTTTGGACCCCGGATTCGGATTCAGCGACCCAAAAAACCTATAGTAGACCTTTTCTCAAACCGGTTGTCGATATCAGCCCCCCCCCCCCACGCGTTTTGACTGGAGTAAAATTTGTTACAATTTTGATTCATCTGCCTACCAATGAAAACAAAAAATAAAATATTTGAATGTTAATGAAATGTCAAATAAATTTTGGACTTTTGACAAATTGAAATATGAAAAAATGTCATTTATTATTTAAAATATTTTGATAAACTTTAATAAAATATCATAAAAATTACAATTCCCGAATTCCCTTCTACACTGGTATATTTGTTAGTATAAATACCTTCATTTGTATTCACTTATTAGTAAAATAAAAATAGTAGAGCATGGCAAGAAGCCATGTGTTGGCCACATCAGATTTTTTCTAACGTACTATTTTCGATGACATCATTGATGAGCAGCACGTATATTGCTTCTTGCTTCGTGAAAACACCTATATCTCTACGTTTCGACTTTCATGAATGTTGTAAACCTGACTTATAAATTAAATGAAAAATATCCCCTCCTGTACCAAAATATGGCTTATGGCAGTGGAGTAGATACCGTGTCTGTACCGTAGCCAGTTCCGCCAGTGGCAGTGGTAGTCAGTACCAGGCAACTAAGCAGTATTATTGAGTGTTATTTCACTGGATCTCACTCAACGCTCATCGCACACTTTGAGTCTGGTGACGAGAAGAGTGTCAGCGGTGTAATAGAATAGCACAAGACATAACGTGCTCTCAATTACAATTTTGTATTGACACGGTGTTTGATTAATATATTAAGCTATCAAATACGGATATTTTCTAAAGAAACTATCACGACAATCAGTTTAACAATATGGATAATATGGTGAAAAATTTCCCTAAAACTACGTTACTTTATGGTAAGAACTATTTTATATTCAGTTTTTGCAAAGTTTCTCTTTACAAATAATGTCTAATTTCTCGACATCTATAATATTTCTGAAGTTGTTCATAATAAAAAATTCCCGGAAACTATAAAATAAAATCTGTATACGTAGGTAAAAAAGTTGATGCAACGCAGTTTCTTGGAAATATTCAATTATCTGACTAAGCAAATGATAAAAAAAGTCACTGAACTATGTTTTCATAATTATAATAAATTGTTTTCTTTATCAAAAACAAACCGATCACTGAAGATCAACCAGTACAAAATAAAAGTTATAAGAAATTATAAACCGGTCTAGTTTTTCAACCTTTTTTTATAAATTTATTATGATTCTGTATTAATATTTCGGTGACTGGTTTAACAATATCATATGAGATTTGAGTAATCATCAGTACTGTTAACGAATAAACAGTATTACGGAATAGACTCAATTTATTTCAAAACTCATATCCAACGACAACATTTAACAGTTTATTTTCGTTTACTACTACGTGAATTTAAAATAAAACATTGAAGTCAAGGTTTTAAACAACGGAAGTGTTTGTAAGTTACAAATACAAGAATTAAAATTTACTGCCATTTTAATTATTTAACTAAGAATGCATGCGATCGCAATATTTAGTAAAAGTGCCGAAGTTACTAGTTAGTGGACATATTAATATTGCGTTTAGAATTCTAAAGTGTTTGATAGTTATTAAAACAGGTTTATGATGATAACAAACAATAATAAACGTAACATAAATATTTAGAAAGTGAAACTATGTCTTCTTATTGAGCTTGCTTTCTGCATTATTATAATTATAATTAAAATAAGTTAATTATACAACAGTAACACTTGCAAATATTTTTTTTTGCTGTAGGTACCTAATGCCCTGTTTACACGATGAAAATTTTCACTTATAATATCACATATGCATTAATTCTTTGCGGAAATTTTTTTGAGTGCTTTTCAACAACGTCTTAATTAGCTCGAGTGGTACACGAGAGCTAATTACGTTGTTGGAATGCACGATAAAAAATTTCCTGGACATGAAATTTGGCCAAATTTCTATTTTCATTTCTCCTACAAAAATGCGTGTCATTAAGAATTAATAAGAACACAAGTGCCATTTAAAAACCATAATCACACGCAAATTAGTGGGCGAATTAGCTATTAGCGCACCGTCGTAGATAATAGTATATTGTAATGCAAGTGTGGAAAGTGCTTCATTGAAAAACTAGTATGACAGTTGGAGCACGAGCGTTAGCGAGTTCTCTTATCATACGAGTTTTTCAATTACCCTTTCCGCAAGTGTGTTACATTGTTACATACTATTTTTTCTACGAAAGTGGAAAATATTTAAAATTAATAAAAATAATTGGAAATAAAATATTTTCAAATTTTAAAAAAACAAAGCAGGTAATCTTGCTGTCAGAGCTATAAAATATTTATTCTTTTCTGCTTTACTATGAATGTTTATTATAAAATGTAAAATGTATTTAATTGTAAGTATGTATTTGGTTTTCGTTTATTTCATGGCACTAGTGATTTGATTAAAATTAAATTTTTTATTAAATTAATTTTTCCTGTTCCGGATAAAAGGAAATTATGAGTAAGGATATCATTAGATTTATTTTGCTGACAAACAATTAAGGGAGCCAATATTTGAACATTTCAAAATTAACATTGAAATTCCTATGGTGCGTTTGCCGACGCATATGTATATATATATATATATATATATATATACTGGGTGTATATTGAAAAGTGAAACATAGGCGTTTAACATGGTAAATCAGAGATGAACAAATGCGTAACGTTTTAAACGTCAATGTCAGAATAATATATAAATGAATGAATGGATATGAAAAATCCCATGTTTCACGTTAAAATAAACTCACGGTATATACAGGTTGGTGGAGGTGAAATGCGAACATAGGGAAATATATGACAATGGAGTTATCATGCTAGGCATCTTGATATACGTGGAATAAGTACTGTCAATGTCAAAGTACCTGTCATATTATTGAAATTTTTATTTTCATTATAATATTTTCTTTGCATAATAATGTATGTGTACGAGCAGAACGAGAAAGTTTACATGCACTTTTAGATTTTATTATTATTTCTGTTATTGACTACTCTTTTTACCACACAAATTCACATTACTTCATTTTATGACACTACTACAAAATATATCAAGATACCTGGCATGAAAGTTCGATTGTCATGTGTGTTTCCTATGTTCGCATTTCACCTCCACCAACCTGTATACAGAGAGTTTTTACCTTCCGCTTACCTGTAAAGGAAGGTATTGGAATCATGCAAAAAATCGGGTGGTGAATTTTTAGTGGATGAGCACGAATTAGGGTCCTTACAACTCATTTTTGATAGTTTCACGATGATGTCTGTGTGTATGTGTGTGTGTGTGTGGTCAAGGGGTGTTAGTCGCATAACTCAAATACGAATTACCCGAAAATTTTGATATTTGGTATTTAACATTTGTATATAAATTGGAAGAGCTCCTTAGATTTTGGTACAAATATCTTCATCGGAAGTGATATTTTTTGAAGATTGAAAAGGTTAATTGTCAAAAGTGTATATCAATTTGGAAAAATATAGTATTTATTTGTAATAAGAATAAGAGGAAAAGTTATTTGCAACTTACGTTATAAAAAAATTGTCTTTATCTGGTAGCATTAAAGAACTGCAGTAAAATTTAAAAAATCTGCTGTGGCCAGTACACGACCTCTCGCCTAATTCTGTTTATTCTACTAATCTCAAGACTAATCTAATAAATAGTTTTACTTACATTTTAATAGTTTCATGTTCATGTAAGATGTAAACGATAATGTAAACCAAGGTGCAAGCAAAAGATATCAACTGTACTGTCACTGTCAGAATAATTCAAATTTGATGTAGAAACAAATTTCATATCATGGACAACAAGATAGAAAATTAATTGTACTTTATTTTATTGTTAAATACTACCAGATTCAGTAAATTGTATTTATAATTAACTGTACCCATAGATAATTATATTTTCTTTTATTTTTAATTGCAAAAATTGTCATAAATAAATAATGTAACAATATATTCAACGAAAACTTTATCAAACTTCAAAAAGTTTTACTTCCGGTTTGCGGATTTCTACCAAAATGTTATCCGGTGTTAAGATACTTATTAAAACCTTAACTATGAATTTTGGTTATTAAAGGTTTGATACTTTTTCAGTTATCGTGGACGAAAAATCGTCAGTCCATACATACATACAAACACACATACACACACACAGACATCATCGTGAAAATAGTAAATTCGTATTGTAGAGACCCTGAAACGTGCTTATCCACCAAAAACTCATACTCGAAAATTTTGACCCATTACAATACCTCTCTTATAGAATATGAGGCGAGAGGTAAAAATAAATTTATCAAATAAAACGTTGATATCTTGTAATCCATGATCGGTTGATTTTTGTTTCTGCGTAAAAAATATTGACAGGTGAGACGGGTGACAAGTTGGCATACTAGCCACAGATCACTTCAATATATATATATATATATATATATATATATATATATATATATATATATATATATATATATATATATATATATATATATATATATTCAGATCGTCAACTCTTATGATAACCGGAAGACAGCGATTGTTTCAACTAAATTTGAGCACAGCCAGCTTGATTCTTTGTATATTTTTAATTTTTATTCCTGGAAATGAAATTTAAAAGTACCTAATACAAAATTGTTGTATAAAATATTATTTATTTCCTTTACCTAAATATACAAAATCCTACAAACTTATTAAGTAACTATGCTATATTATCAAGATTTCTACAATTTTTTTATTTCTAATACAAAAAGAAGTAGGTAATTAGTTCATAAAAAAATATATAAATATATAATTTAATGTAAGCAACACTAGAAATCTTGTTAATTCAGTTTAGTTTAGAAAATGTAACAATAAATTAAACTTACAATATTATTGTGAACATGAATAAAATGGCTATTCATAATAATAATTTTGAAACATATTATGCATTACAGTTTGCGTGTAATTTTGTATCCGGAAAATAGGTAAATTAAACAATTATTCAGAGAAAAATTTAAAATTTTCAGAACTCATAATTAGTAAAAATTATTATTTATTTGGGTATAGTATATTTTAAATAAAATATACCAGAAACTATAATCTAATAAATAATAGTTTTTATTAAAAAATATAAAATTAATTTTTCAATTTGATCAAGAATGTTTTTATATATTATAAGAATAAAATTGAAATTCTAAAGCTGGTTTGTTAAAATCATAAGTGTTTAGTGTTTGCCAGGAACTATTAAATATTTCCCTAGTTTTTAAGTATAAGTAGATAGTATCTATTATAATATTATACTATAATGTACATGAGGTAGATCATTGCAGTTTATCCATGTGGTTGCAATTCCGTACAGTTGATATAGTACGTCTTAGGTATCATAAATTATGTAGATTTTCTTTTTTCGTCTACAATTTTCTTTTTGTTGGCGTTGTTATAATTCGTCGGTAGTCGTTGATGTACCACGGGCATTACTTTCTGGATATGTAGAAGGAACGAGGTGGGAAAAACCAAAATGCTTGTAGCAAATTCTAAGTTTCAGCGCATATTCTTTTTTATTCGCAATGCGCAGTATTTTCGTCCATAGTTCCATCAAAATCTCCTTCTTCGGACAATGAAAAAAATCTTGTTCCGTAATGATAGCACCCAGGTACATAACAAGACGTACTAGGCATATTATTCTAGAATAGGAAAAGAAAAGGATACGTAAAAATAGAAATAAAATATTAAACGCGGATATAAGTAACGCCTGCAAATATGTAAAAGAGTTTTTAATACAACCATAAAAATGTGTGGTATAAGGATAACTAACATATTTTGTAGGCACGGGATGAAAATGCTTTAAACTGTAATTTATATAAAACTTAGTATTTATTAACTTACCTTTTATGTATATAATATATTACTTCAATTAATATTGAAATAGTTTGCTATGTTAAACACTTTTACAATACTTTTTACCGCTTTTCACCACGCAGGCAGAAAGTAAACTAAACAAAATGCGTGACAGTTTGCAAGCGCGTTGCGCAGTCACTCATATTTTTCTCATAGCCCGCTCAAATATTTCAAAAATATTTGTAGTGTCTGCATTGTGCTGCCACCAGTAAGGTTGGAAGAAAACTATAACACTGGTAAGGGACGACATATCTGATATACTAATACTAATCTGATATACTAAAAGGCTTAAAGTTGTTGATTTTTAGCCAAACTAGCAACGCATTTACAACTGCACAACGTTATGAACGAATTATATTTCGAGCCTCGTTCTCGTAATTACAACTATGTAGTACGCTTTGCCGGTACGATTATGTCACAATGTTTAGTAAAAACAAAAACGTAATGTGTTACGTCCCCCTGGATTCCTCTGTCTCCGATCTCCGTGATAATATTTAATCATTACGCTTTCTTGTGCGGTTGTGGTCACATCGGCTCCGATTAATTAATTGTTATAAAGTTAGTGTACAGTGTTCTGCAATTATTTAAGAAGATTGGAAAAAGAAGAGATAGGATAGAGACCCGCGGTTGAGGAATAATGGAAACTCGAAAGGAAAATAGCGCAGTCGTCGGCAAATTCAAATTCTTCTTCTTCAGAGCAAATTTTAGAAATTAAACAAGATAATTTATTACCGGTGGTGGTCATGCTTTTCAAACTTGTTTTTTCAAAATGTTTATCAGCGGTTTTTGCATATGTTTTTGTTTTTATAATATTGGATCGGTATAATTCTTAGAGGGGCAAGAACCCTTATAAGTATTTCGAAGTCTTAGTTTACAGTGTTTTAATTGATTTCTTAATTAGCAGTACGAGTTCACACAAGATCACATTGATCACTGTACAAAATACTACTTATAGTAGATTATTGCCTTTATTACAAGTCCGAAAGTTTTTTAAACAATTATAACTATAACTTAAATTGAGGGTGATGCGGTTTTTGCATATGTTTTTTGTTTTTATAATAGTGGATCGGTATATTTCCTAGAGGGGCAAGACCCCTTATAAGTACTTCGAAGTCTTAGTTTACAGTGTTTTATTTGACTTCTTAATTAGAGGGGCAAGAACCCTTATAAGTACTTCGAAGTCTTAGTTTACAGTGTTTTATTTGACTTCTTAATTAGCAGTACGAGTTCACACAAGAGGTGAAACATCTGCAGTTACATAACTGAAATTCACGCAAATAGTGAAGCAGTTACTTAATGGATCTTATCGATTTCAGTTTTATAAGAAATAAAACATTATGCATATTACTCATCCCAAAAGTAAAATATTTTCAAACAGTTAGCAGGTAAATTAATTTAACACGAGAGATTAAACAGTCTGTTTTAATTGACTTCTTAATTAGCAATACGAGTTCACACAAGAGGTGAAACATCTGCAATTACATAACTTAATTCGGACTTTAGCAACCGAAATTCACGCAGGCAGTGAAGCAGTTACATAAATAGATCTTATTGATTTAAATTTTATAAAAATTAAAACATTATGCATATTACTTATCCTAAAAGTAAATAATTTCAAACTTCTTAAAAGAAGAAAAATATACAATTAGTCATTCGAGTAGTAAATTACTAGCCTTATCAGACTAATTAGCATCGGAGATTATCGTATCTCCGAAATAATTACCCATTCACAAATTCGAAATCGAACCACTCTTCATGCATCAAACACGCAAGAGTTCCTAGTTGAAAGAACTGCGGATTTACTGGGGAAGTATCCAATCTCAAAAATCGAGAAATGGTAAATCTGCATCCAGATGTTGAAAAACAATAGAATAACTGGATCAGTACAGAGGTCGGAAAGGAGACTAAAAAATTATAGCTTAACAAAATACGCGTCTAGCGAAGTTTCCTCCTTTACCGCACCAAAACTGAACCCCGAAATAAAAGCTTTTTTGCCAGATTAGTCTCAAAAGAGACAATCTTTTTCTTGACTCGCAGATCCAGTTAAGGACTGCAATAACTGTAATTGGAAAAACTCTATCCAATATTTTGTCAGAGGAGGAGTGGGTTAAGTATTATAACTGGAAACACTCACCACCTCAGGCCTAAACAGGTGCAGATGGGCGCTCGAGGTGCTACAGCATAGGCCCAAAAATCGAGTTGTAGTCTCGCAGACTCACAACCGAGCTGCAGCGATACAAACAAGGTTCAGGACTTCAGCGAAAACTTAATTAATTCCAGAGGTAAGTGCTGGTCGTCTTAAAGTTTCTAACAAATATGGAAATCGTTTACAAAGGATACCTGTGTAGTTGAGCTGCATTAAGGGTTACGAATTGCTTTTCTATAGTCAGCCAAGGCAAAATTGTGCCAAAGGTAACTAAAAATAACTCAACACAGTTACATATTGCTATACAGAATTCAATAAATTATTTTCACCAACTGTTGAAAATGGAGAACACCAGAAATGCGACTAAATTACTTAGTCCCTGTTCATTTAGATGCCCACTGGGATCTAAAGGATGTATATAATTTTTAAATTGTCCAGTAGCTAAAAGTAGCAGCAAATATTGAGTTTTTCTTACAATAACAAACTGTATCAGTTCACTGGTTTGCCGTTGGACTTGTACAAGTCCTTTTCATTTTACAAAAATTATGAGGATAGTAGTACAGAGCGGCTAAGTCAAGTTGGCCCTACCACATAAATATTTATAAATAAAAATTATATTATCGGTTTGCGCTTGTATTGCGCTCTATCGCTCCACAAATATTTTTTTTTGCGCTGCTCTACTTTTGCAGTAATTCAAAGAACAAGTTAGGAAGGGCCAAGTTGACATTAGCCTTTCCTTTATGAAAATTTTAAAATTTTCATAATTATTTCAATAGCTCTTCGTATGCGCTCTTTTGCGCCATAAATATAAAATTTTGCGCTAGCATACATTTTATGTTATTAACAATCAAAATTGGGAGGGCCAAGTTGACAACAAAAAAAAAGTTAATTGTTATTATATTTTTGTATTGCATTTTAATATAAATATCTTGCGCTCTATTGCTCCATAAATTATTTTTTTTGCGCTGCTCTTATTTAGTAGTAATTGGAAGAGTTAGTTAGGAAGGGCCAAATTGACGGTAGCCTTCCCTTTTGACTATTTAACAATTTTCATTATTGTATGAATGACCCTTCATATGCGCTCTATTGCGCCAGTAAAATAAAATTTTGCGCTTTCACCAAATTCGTTTTATTAAAAATTTAATTTGGCAGGGCTAAGTTGACGAGAAAAAAAAATGTAATAATATTATTTTTTTACTTTGGTATTAAATCTATTATGTATTGCGCTCTTTTGCTCCGTTCTTATTTTTTTTGCGCTTTGTTTATATAGCAGTAATTTACATAATTCATCCGAATAGGTAAAATCAAAGTCAGTAGATATAGGTTTCACTTATATATTCTTCTAATATTAAATTAATGGTCCTTGTATTATGTGGTATTAAAAAAAATACACTGGTTGCATTAAAATTGGAGTTATAAGGAATTTTTTTTAAAGCACTAAGTAAGAGATAGCCGTATACTAAGGAAAAATTCTGGCAGGAAACTGAGCTTCCCACAAAAAATTGCTTTTTACATTCCACCATACCTGTAAAGGGCGGGATTTCTGGAGGTCGGATAACTCAAATACGAATTACTCAAAAATGTTGATATTTGGTATTATACATTTGAATACAAATTGGAAGAGCTCATTAGATTTTGGTACCTACAAATATCTTCACTGGAAGTAATATTTTTTGAAGAGTGCAAAGATTAATTGTCAATTTTTACCTTCCGCTTACCTGTAAAGGAAGGTATTGGAATCATGCAAAAAATCGGTTAGTGAGTTTTAAGTGGATGAGCACGAATTAGGGTCCTTACAACTCATTTTTGATAGTTTCTCGATGATGTCTGTATGTATGTATGTATGTATGTGTGTGCGCGCGCGCGCGTGTGTGTGTGTGTGTGTGTGTGTGTGTGTGTGTGTGTGTGTGTGTGTATGTGTGTGGTCCGGGCCGATGCCGGATGTCGTATAACTCAAATATGAATTACCCAAAAATTTTGATATTTGGTATTTTACAATTGTATACGAATAGGAAGAGCTTATTAGATTTTGGTACAAATATCTTCATCGGAAGTGATATTTTTTGAAGATTGATAAAGATAATTGTCAAAAATTTATATAAATTTGGATAAATATAGTATTTATTTGTAATAAGAATAAGAGGCAAAGTTACTTACGTTATAAAAAAATTGTCTTTATCTGGTAGCATTAAAGAACTGCAGTAAAATTTAAAAAATAAATTTATCAGATAAAACGTTGAAATCTTGTAATCCATGTTCGGTTGATTTTTGTTTCTGCGTAAAAAATATTGACAGGTGAGACGGGTGACAAGTTGACATACTAGCGCTATATAAGTCCTAAGTAAGACATTAAATGTAGTAATTGAACGGAGGATGGCTTCAACACAGAAGAGTTTTCCTGTAAACTAATCTTTTGATTAGGTGATGCAAATTTCTGTGTTTGAATATTTTAGATTTTTATTTGTATATTTTAAAGGGACATCGGATTGTATACGTATACATTTATGTTTTAAGTCTAGATATGGCGGAAGGTTGTGTGCAGGCCACTTCAGATTTTTTTTTATAAATTTGGATAAATAATATACCTAGTATTTATTTGTAATGACAATAAAGAGGAAAAGTTATTTGCAACTTACACTTTATCAAAAAATTGTCTTTATCTGGTAGCATTAAAGATAGAAAAATCTGACGTGGACACCACATGACTTCCTTGTACGCCTATTAAACTGTTCATACTTTTCTTAATAACTAAAATGTAGAATAATATAAAAATATAATAATCGTATTTGATTTATGCTCAAAATGCAAAAAAAAAATACCAAGAGTAAAGTGCCCTTTTGGCACGGACGATCGCAACCAAAAATATTAGGTGATCAACTAGATGCAACATGAGTCTCAAATTCAAAATTTTAACTTTCTACGACATACCGTTTATGAATAATGCGAAAAATATCAATTAGTGTCCCTTTGGCACGGACGATCGCAACCAAAAATATGAGGTGATCAACTAGATGTAATATGAGTCTCAAATAAAAAATTACAACTTTGTACGACATACTGGTTTTGAATAATGCGAAAAATACCGAATAGTGCCCCTTTGGCACGGACGATCGCAATAAAAATAGGAGGTGCACAACTAGATGCTATAACAGTCCTAAATAAAAAATTTCAACTTGCTACGTCTAACCGTATTTGAGTTATGCGACATACATACGTCCGTCCGTCCGTACGTACGTACAGACGTCACGACGAAACTAGTCATAATGGATTCAGAAAAGGTCAAAACGGATATTTCCCGCCGTATCTAGAAAACTGACTTATAAACATAAATGTATATCTACGTACAATCCGGCGAATGAATCTTTTGATATGCTTTTGATGCAGATTTTTCATTACTTATTAATTTTCTAGATTTGCACCTTCTACTGTTATATTTTCCTGTTTGAATAGTCTAGATTTTTACTCTTCTGTGTTGAAGCCTTTCTCTGTTCAACTACTACAAAACATTTATAATACCTTACTTCTTATCACTTAGGTATATGGAGTTAGTGTCAACGTGTCACCTGTCAATATTTTTTACACAGAAACAAAAATCAACCTATTATGATAAATTTAATTTTTCAATTATTTCCTTGTACGGAGTAATAAGGAAATATTGTAATCGCGAAAAATTTCGGTTCTCAGATTTTGACGGAAATATCCGTTTTGACCTTTTCTGAATCCATTATGACTAGTTTCGTCGTGACGTCTGTACGTACGTACGGACGTATGTATGTCGCATAACTCAAATACGGTTAGACGTAGCAAGTTGAAATTTTTTATTTAGGACTGTTATAGCATCTAGTTGTGCACCTCTTATTTTTATTGCGATCGTCTGTGCCAAAGGGGCACTATTCGGTATTTTTCGCATTATTCAAAAACAGTATGTCGTACAAAGTTGTAATTTTTTATTTGAGACTCATGTTACATCTAGTTGATCACCTCATATTTTTGGTTGCGATCGTCCGTGCCAAAGGGACACTAATTGATATTTTTCGCATTATTCATAAACGGTATGTCGTAGAAAGTTAAAATTTTGAATTTGAGACTCATGTTGCATCTAGTTGATCACCTAATATTTTTGGTTGCGATCGTCCGTGCCAAAAGGGCACTTTACTCTTGGTATTTTTTTTTGCATTTTGAGCATAAATCAAATACGATTATTATATTTTTATATTATTCTACATTTTAGTTATTAAGAAAAGTATGAACAGTTTAATAGGCGTACAAGGAAGTCATGTGGTGTCCACGTCAGATTTTTCAATGCTACCAGATAAAGACAATTTTTTGATAACGTGTAAGTTGCAAATAACTTTTCCTCTTTATTGTCATTACAAATAAATACT
This sequence comes from Agonum fuliginosum, assembly GCA_947534325.1. Classification (NCBI taxonomy): domain Eukaryota; kingdom Metazoa; phylum Arthropoda; class Insecta; order Coleoptera; family Carabidae; genus Agonum; species Agonum fuliginosum. The sequence goes on along the minus strand of OX384029.1, from coordinate 20,014,914 downwards.
AGGTATATTATTTATCCAAATTTATAAAAAAAAATTGACAATTAATCTTTGCACTCTTCAAAAAATATTACTTCCAGTGAAGATATTTGTAGGTACCAAAATCTAATGAGCTCTTCCAATTTGTATTCAAATGTATAATACCAAATATCAACATTTTTGAGTAATTCGTATTTGAGTTATCCGACCTCCAGAAATCCCGCCCTTTACAGGTATGGTGGAATGTAAAAAGCAATTTTTTGTGGGAAGCTCAGTTTCCGGCCAGAATTTTTCCTTAGTATACGGCTATCTCTTACTTAGTGCTTTAAAAAAAATTCCTTATAACTCCAATTTGAATGCAACCAGTGTATTTTTTTTAATACCACATAATACAAGGACCATTAATTTAATATTAGAAGAATATATAAGTGAAACCTATATCTACTGACTTTGATTTTACCTATTCGGATGAATTATGTAAATTACTGCTATATAAACAAAGCGCAAAAAAAATAAGAACGGAGCAAAAGAGCGCAATACATAATAGATTTAATACCAAAGTAAAAAAATAATATTATTACATTTTTTTTTCTCGTCAACTTAGCCCTGCCAAATTAAATTTTTAATAAAACGAATTTGGTGAAAGCGCAAAATTTTATTTTACTGGCGCAATAGAGCGCATATGAAGGGTCATTCATACAATAATGAAAATTGTTAAATAGTCAAAAGGGAAGGCTACCGTCAATTTGGCCCTTCCTAACTAACTCTTCCAATTACTACTAAATAAGAGCAGCGCAAAAAAAATAATTTATGGAGCAATAGAGCGCAAGATATTTATATTAAAATGCAATACAAAAATATAATAACAATTAACTTTTTTTTTGTTGTCAACTTGGCCCTCCCAATTTTGATTGTTAATAACATAAAATGTATGCTAGCGCAAAATTTTATATTTATGGCGCAAAAGAGCGCATACGAAGAGCTATTGAAATAATTATGAAAATTTTAAAATTTTCATAAAGGAAAGGCTAATGTCAACTTGGCCCTTCCTAACTTGTTCTTTGAATTACTGCAAAAGTAGAGCAGCGCAAAAAAAAATATTTGTGGAGCGATAGAGCGCAATACAAGCGCAAACCGATAATATAATTTTTATTTATAAATATTTATGTGGTAGGGCCAACTTGACTTAGCCGTACAGAGCTTAAGATAGCAAGGAGTTCTATAACTTTTATTTAGATGATTTTTTGTATTTCGTCAATTCATTTGAACATTGTTTATCTAATTTGCGAGAGATTATTGATCGCTTTCAATACCATGGGTTGTACTAAATATTTGTAAAAAGTAGTTCAACACCTAGTACTAAATATTATATTTAGAGTTATTATAAACTCTAGTAATTACTTGTTGGAATTACCAGAACATAAGAAAATTATGTTACTTAACAAAATAAAATCTTTGTTGGGAAAGAAATTAATTTCAATCAGTTCTTTCGTACAGCTGGCTTTACACAAAAGCAGTTGGAGACAGATAAAAACATAGCTCTGTCTAAAAGTAACGGCGATTTGGATAAAATTATGTTTTTATCCGATAAATTAAACACAAATTTAAATGGTCGATAAATAATTTAAGTTCTAAAAATCCTATAAGACATTTCAAATTCGATTTGAATTTAATAATTTTTCCTGATACTTCGAAGCATGGTTCGGGTATATTTTGTGCAGGTCAAACTGCTTAAAGAAAAGAACATATTATGACCTATTTGTATTTACTGGCAATTTTATAGACCTTCGCTGATTTGCAAGAGTTAAAGTAAATTGCGAAAGCTGGTTGAGAATAGACAATACAACAGCGATCTCATATGTTAATAAAATGAATAGAGCGCAACTTAACAAATTACATAATTTAGCAAAATTGTGCGAACAGAAAAATATTTGGCTTTACGCCTCGTATATACCATCCAAAAGAAAATAAATGCTAAATGTGAAAAGTTCTGTTCATGGCATAGAGATCCTTATTGTTTAATTGTTGATGCACTCACTATATCATGGAAAAATATAATTATGCGTTTCCACCGTTTGCTATGATTTTAAAGGTCTTACATAAAATTATAGAAGATTAAGCAGAGGGAATTTTAGTATATTGAACATAAGTTCACCCACTTGCAACCAATCTATCCTTATTAGCAGGAAGATTGCGTGGGAAGCGTTCGAAACCGAAACGCTAAATTATTCACCAGCCACTGTTGATATTTTAATATCATTTTTATCGGGCGCAACGCTAAAACAATATCAGGGGGTTTTTATAAACTAAAATATTTTTTTTTCTGTGATAGTCACGGATATGAGTTGTTTATGACGACAGAAAATAACTTATAGTCCAGTAAATGAAGGGTCCAACCTTGACAAAATCGCTCACCAATGTAATTTTTATATTAATTTGTCGGGATTGACAAGTAATTTAAAATAAGAAAAAGTTCTGTAAAAAATTTTCTTGTAGGGGGGAGAAACAACCCCAAAGGTTCCAAAGATCGTTTTTCCGCCAATATCTGCTAAAATATAGCATTTAGAGAATTTTTTGTTTAGAGAAAAATGAAGATCAGTTAATTATTTACAAAAAATGGTCCTTATGAATTTTCTCTAAAATTTGGCCGTTTTCCGAGATAAACGGGCCCAAGCGCACCCTGGATTTTGAGCTCCTGCGCTGCATGCCGGAGAGCACGCTCCATGCATCTACACCAGGAGCGGGCGGACAAAAGTCCAATAAATTGGGTAAAAATGTATATTTTTTATTATTCAAAGTTTCGGTGAAAGGGGAAATCTACAGCTATCATACCCGGTGACTTGAGTCACATTTTGATTTTTTGATATTTTAGATATTTTAGTATTTCAATTTATACAAGGTGCGGTTTACGGCAATCCCACTTCAGCACGGTCGGCAATTTCCTATATTCTGGGGGCCTATTAACAAATAGCACTTTTATAAAGAGATTTTTTAAGGGAACATGCAGATTGAAACCATTATTTCCAAAGATTCAGTAAAATATGGAATACTAATATTGTAGGTATTAGACAAATTAGCAACTGAAAGTCATTTAGATAAATTATCATTAAAAAATCTAACAAAAAGATTAAGTACCTTAGTTGCACTAGTTTTAGTGCATAGAGTTCAAATTTTAGCAGAAATTGAGATAAATAATATTCATCAAACACAGACCGGCATTGAAATTGAGATAAATTCTTTCATTGAAACCTCAGGACCAAGCCGAAATCAATTTTTTCTAGATTTTCTTAGAAAAACCTAATTTACGTGTGGCTAGTACTAAACCTTTATTTAGAGAAAACCAATTTAGTGCAGCATACCAATAAATGGTTTTATTTCCTGGAATAAACCACATACAGCTGTATGTGCACAAACTTTTTCTAGATGAATTAAAACAGTTTCAGATAGATGTGGAATTAATATAAAGCAGATTTCAGCGCATAGTACAAGACATGCGTCAACATTAGCAGGGTGTAAGAGGAATTAGTTTGGATGTAAGTAATAAGAAACACAGCTGGCTGCTCGAGGAATTTCCAGATATTGCAAAGTGTTATAATAGACAAGTGTCTAATTATAATAAGGAAAATTTCGGGGTTACAACCCTAAATGGATAACTATAACAATGCTGATTTGTTATTAAGTATGTGGTTGGTTTTAGGGAAAAATATAGCAACAAAATTTCAGCTTTTTCATAAATCTAAACATCTACATAGTTGTAATTACGAGAACGAGGCTCGAAATATAATTGAAGATTAAACGAACTTACCTGTAAGTGAAGTTCAATCGAAATTATATGAGAGCCTCGTTCGAAGTAATTACAACCTCCCACCCATTTCCCAACCCCATAGGAAAATAGCAGAAATTTTATTTCAGCTCTAAACGAAATGATTAAATATTATCACGGAGATCGGAGACAGAGGAATCCAGGGGGACGTAACACATTACGTTTTTGTTTTTACTAAACATTGTGACATAATCGTACCGGCAAAGCGTACTACATAGTTGTAATTACTTCGAACGAGGCTCTCATATAATTTCGATTGAACTTCACTTACAGGTAAGTTCGTTTAATCTTCAATTATCCGATTTTCATGATTTTTTTACGAGGTGATAGAGGGTGTCGAGACGCAAAAACCTTTTGATTTTCGTTAATAACAAATGAATGGTTTAATCTATCGATTTAAAAATTGGTATACATAGTAAGGGATTAATAGGGAGTCCATGCGACCAGGTCTCAATGTTCCAGATATAATAGTTTTTTAGTTATTAATGAAAAACTGAGATTTCATCAGTGAATCAGAGCTTTGAATGCTCAAATGTTCAACAACTGACTGTTGAATAAAAAACAATGCTACATTGTGTCAAACTGACGTTTACTATTCGAGATTTCAAATGCACTTTTCTTAATTAATATATATTTAATAGAAGAAATTTGTTAATTATATTGAGTTATAATAGAAGGAGCGTAAATATTTTTAATATTTTCATCAATTTTAGTACTACTTTAAAAAAATTTATTTTATTTTGACAATCATTACAAAGTACAGTCACAGAAAAAGACATCAGAAGTTTTAGTACATCCAGGGTAAAAATTGTTAACATATTTGGGAAAAAACCATGCTATGTTCTGTCAAACTGACGTTTACAGTTTACAATTCGATATTTCAGATGCATATGTATCTTATTACGTTATATTAGTAATAGAAGCAATTTGTAAATTATGTAATAATCGAAAGAATCATTTTTTTTGTATTTTTATCAATATTCGTATTTTTTTAAATATTTATTTTATTTTGACAGTCGTATCAAGTACAGTCCCAACAAAAGAAGTGAGCACTAACTTTATAAAATTGTTGAAAATGGCGACCAACAATAATTGTCATTTGTTTTTATTAAAAAATCATATCGAGTTTGATATCAAATTCAGGGGCTGGATAAGGGCTACCTAATTAATAAAATTATTTAAAATGGTGGCCGACGATTGTCATTTTTTTTTTAAACAATATAGAATTTTATCAAGTTAGATATCAAATAAAGGGCTGAAAATGGGCTACCTAATTAATAAAATAATTTAAATCGGTCAGGTGAGCACTACTTTATAAAATTGTTGAAAATGGCGACCAAGGATTGTCATTTGTTTTTAATAAAAAATCATATCGAGTTTGATATCAAATTCAAGGGCTAGATAAGGGCTACCTAATTAATAAAATTATTTAAAATGGTGGCCGACGTTTGTCTTTTTTTTTAAATAATATAGAATTATATCAAGTTTGATATCAAATTAACGGGTTGAAAATGGGCTACCTAATTAATAAAATAATATAAATCGATCAGGTGAGCACTACTTTATAAAATTGTTGAAAATGGCGACCACCGATTGTCAATTGTTTCTATAAAAAATCATATCGAGTTTGATATCAAATTCAAGGTCTGGATAAGGGGTAGTACCTAATTAATAAAATTATTTAAAATGGTGGCCGACGATTGTCATTTATTTTTATCAAAAACAATATAGAATTATATCAGTTTGATATCAAATTAAAGGGCTGGACATGGGCTACCTAATTAATAAAATTATTTAAAATGGTGGCCGACGTTTGTCATTTTTTTTTTTAACAATATAGAATTTTATCAAGTTTGATATCAAATTAAAGGGTTGAAAATGGGCTACCTCATTAATAAAATAATATAAATCGATCAGGTGAGCACAACTTTATAAAATTGTTGAAAATGGCGACCTACGATTGTCATTTGTTTCTATCAAAAAATCATGTCGTTTGATATCAAATTCAAGGCTACCTAATTAATAAAATTATTTAAAATGGTGGCCGACGATCGTCATTTATTTTTATCAAAAACAATATAGAATTATATCAGTTTGATATCAAATTAAAGGGCTGGCCATGGGCTACCTAATTAATAAAATAATTTAAATCGGTCAGGTGAGCACTACTTTATAAAATTGTTGAAAATGGCGACCGATTGTCATTTGTTTTTTTCAATAAAAAATAACAATTCGAGTTTGATGTCAAATAGAGTCCATTAGTGTAACCGAAATATAATGGCGCCAAATTTAAAACGCAATCCAATGTTTAAATTGCTTGCATTTGGCCCCATGCATTTCTTATGGAGAAATATGACCTTCACATTTGCATGAATTTTTCAAGCATTAAACTTAATTTCTTAGTAATAATTCAATAAAGAGAGTTACATTTAATTTCTCTATTTTATGATGATGTTCAAAACATTCATTATTTTTCATTATCTTTTTAAATAAAAGAAATTTTAAAATGTTTTGCACAAATACGTGCACGGTTGTCGTAGCTTTGAGAGCTGGATGTACAGCGCAAGCGCAGGCAGTGCAGCGAACGCCACCGCATGTGAAAGACGACTACGCTACGACATACGTGTTTAAAGCATAAGTGAATATTTTTAATTTGCTATTAAATTGTAAATATGAAGCATAATTTAAATTCTACCTGAACAGGTTATTGTTAAATAATGTCAGGAAGTTAAAATATACCATTTTATTGTTAAGAAATTAGCTATTTTCAAAATTTTCAAGTTTAAAGTTGAAGGTACATATGAATTGTATACAAAAGAATTTGAAAGTGGATTGCCCGCAAAGTATAACACATAACCTTACTAATGGACTCTATTAAAGAGCTAGATGAGGGCTAATTAATAAAATTATTTAAAATGGTGGCCGACGATTGTCTTTTGTTTTTTAAAAAATATGTTAGAATCATACCTATTGAGTATGATATCAAATTAAATATCTTGATAAAAGAGCTAATACAAGATTGTTCAAAATGGAGACCGCCGATCGTCATTTGTTTATATCTTAAAATTGTTAAAATCATATTGATTTTAATATATCAAAGTTAAGATCTTGATCTTGCTGATGAGGAGTGATATACACAATAAGTGATAAATATGATAGTGGGTGATTAGCTTCTGTTTTTTCCTTTCAAAATATTAAAATCATTTCAAGTTTGATATATCAAATATAAGGTTTTGATAAGGTAACTACAATATTGTTCAAGATGACGTTCGACAATAGTCTTTTGTTTTTAGTTGGATAACCAGGATACCTATTTATTTTTAATGCCTTTATTAAAATTTATATTGAAGAAGGCGGAAGATGAATAATTTGAAATTGTAATTAAATAATTTTTTTCGTTAGAGTCTAAATGTTAAAATCGTTATAATTGAGGCACGAAGTGCCGAATCCTTCCATATTCAGAGCCCGCGGAGCTTGAGCCCGCGAAGCGGGCGAATTTCCCTCTTGTCGCGCGGCAGCGCGACCTAGCTGAAGGCCCGCGTAGCGGGGCCTGACGCTAGTATAAGTCCTAAGTAAGATATTAAATGTAGTAATTGAACGGAGGATAGCTTCAACACAGCAGAGTTTTCCTGTGAATGAATCTTTTTATTCAGGTGATGTAAATTTCTGTGTTTGAATATTTTAGATTTTTATTTGTATATTTTAAATGGGCACCGGATTGTACGTATACATTTCTGTTTAAAGTCTAGATATGGCGGAAGGTTGTGTGATGGCCACGTCAGATTTTTTTTATAAGTAAACATAGAGCATGTCATTACCATAGTTACAGTGTTACAGGATGACAGCAATGCATTAGAGCGTTTTTTACCTTCCGCTTACCTGTAAAGGAAGGTATTGGAATCATGCAAAAAATCGGGTGGTGAATTTTTAGTGGATGAGCACGAATTAGGGTCCTTACAACTCATTTTTGATAGTTTCACGATGATGTCTGTGTGTATGTGTGTGTGTGTGTGTGTGTGTGTGTGGTCAAGGGTTGTTAGTCGCATAACTCAAATACGAATTACCCGAAAATTTTGATATTTGGTATTTAACATTTGTATATAAATTGGAAGAGCTCCCTAGATTTTGGTACAAAATCTTCATCGGAAGTGATATTTTTTGAAGATTGAAAAGGTTAATTGTCAAAATTGTATATAAATTTGGAAAAATATAGTATTTATTTGTAATGAGAATAAGAGGAAAAGTTATTTGCAACTTACGTTATAAAAAAATTGTCTTTATCTGGTAGCATTAAAGAACTGCAGTAAAATTTAAAAAATAAATTTATCAAATAAAACGTTGATATCTTGTAATCCATGATCGGTTGATTTTTGTTTCTGCGTAAAAAATATTGACAGGTGAGACGGGTGACAAGTTGGCATACACTAGCGCTATATAAGTCCTAAGTAAGATATTAAATGTAGTAATTGACCGGAGGATGGCTTCAACACAGCAGAGTTTTCCTGTGAATTAATCTTTTTATTCAGGTGATGCAAATTTCTGTATTTGAATATTTTAGATTTTTATTTGTATATTTTAAATGGGCACCGGATTGTACGTATACATTTCTGTTTAAAGTCTAGATATGGCGGAAGGTTGTGTGATGGACACGTCAGATTTTTTTATCAGTAAACATAGGGATAATTAACATACGAAAATAAATATGAAATATAAATTAAAGAAATGATAAATTATTTATTTATGTTTTCTACACTTAAGAACTAGGTAGATACATATTAAACTAATGAGAATTTAAGAACTAGGTAGACACTTAAAAAATAATGTGTACAATGGTGACAGAATGAATGTTGAACAATTAAAAAATCGAATTAGTGCTGCTTCTCACAATATTACTCCCCAGCAAATGCTATAAATTATTTTTTAATCGTTTAGGATATTGTTTAGAAGTTAATGGTTCCAATTTTGAGCATTTAATTCGTTTAAAAAAATTCTCATTAGTTTAATATAGGTATCTACCTAGTTCTTAAGTGTAGAAAATATAAATAAATAATTTATCATTTCTTTAATTTATATTTCATATTTATTTTAGTATGTAATTATCCCTATGTTTACTGATAAAAAAGACGCTCCAATACATTGCTGTCATTCTGTAACATTGTAACTATGGTAATGACATGCCCTATGTTTACTAATAAAAAAAACTCCCGGTATATATATATATATATATATATATATATATATATATATATATATATATATATATATATATTTATTTGAAATTGAGTAAATTTGATTCTCTGTATTGAACACCCTGTATAAAAAAGTTATGTCAGAACAAAGAGTATAGTTACAGCTGTACAGAAAAAAAATTCATAATTTTTACTATTAAAATAACTTCAGTACGCCTTTATTAAACAATACGTGTATTCGGCTTTTTTTAGAGAAAAAATTGAATAACTTGGCAACGCCGCGGAAAACTAAAATGAAACTTATATTTTTAAAATACAATTCAAAATATATAAAAATATATAGGGTGTTTCATTTAAAAAAGACGAACAATTATTGCCAAGTCGTTATGCAACAGCCTGTATATGCGAAAATAATTTTAAGTTATGCTCCTTGAGTAGACGAAAAATTCTGTTAATAAATTTATGCTGTATTTTTAACGACAAGGAAGATATCGACGACGGGCATTTCGATGACTCACCCTGTATATATATATATATATATATATATATATATATATATATATATATATATATATATATATATATATATATATATATATATATATACCGGGTGTATATTGAAAAGTGAAACATAGGCGTTTAACATGGTAAATCAGTAACGTCAATGTCAGAATAATAATTGTCAAAATCATTTATACGTAGGTACTAATAATTTGACGTTTAAAACGTTACGCATTTGTTCATCTCCTGTTTTTAATTCCATGGCTGTTACTATTAATTCGCTATTCTGTGTATTTTCAAATTTGATTTCTGCAGTTATAAAGCAACCAAAATAAATTTTGTTTACTGATCCGGATGTAGAATTTTATGCTCAACAACATTTATTTGAAACATTTTTGTCTAAAATAATTAGGGAAGCAATGCGAACGGAAAAACTGATTTACTGAGGTCGAAATTTTTGCATGTCTATCTTGGTAGACACGCTTGATGCTGCATATATTTTGTCGGACAACTTTTTTTCATGCGTTTCAGTTAATTCTTATTCGATTCCCTCATTCAAAATTAGAGTATGTATAAATTTTGCAATTAATACGAATAGTCGACTTCCGGTAGAATTATTGAGGAAATGCCGCGAGATCGAAAATTTTCATAGGGAAAGATGTGGTAGACTCACCTCAATGAAGCATCTCAAGAAGTTACAGCCGGTTATGTATAAATGAAACTTTATGTCGGCGGGCCCACGGACTATTCGGTTATCTAAAACATTTGTATTTAGAATTATTTTCTATTTTATCAAATAACAAAATGGCGACCGATCAAAAATTTCAAAACAAGATATTTTGAAAACCACTCGATCGATTTTTGAAAATAAAACATTTATAAAATCCTTAAACTATCTACTATAACATTTATCTGAAACATATTTTCGATCTGTCCAAAAAAAGTTTTTATTCAAATTGAATTTACAAGATTATTTTAACAAATTGCAACAATAATTTAAAACAAACTAGGTTTGCTGCTATTAAACAAGAAAAATAAGTAAAACAAGAAAAATAAAACAATGAACAATTAAGCAACAAGGGAGGGACTAAATTTGATTTTCAAAATGGCCACCATTCGCAGCAACGCAAACCCGGCAGCGTGTATCTTGTAATTCAATTTGATTAAAACCTTTTTTTGGACAGATTGAACAAAATGTTTTAGACCAATATTATAGTAGATAGTTTAAGGATTTTATAAATGTTTTATTTTCAAAAATCGATCGAGTGGTTTTCAAAATATCTTGTTTTGAAAATTTTGACCGGTCGCCATTTTGTTATTTGATAAAATAGAAAATAATTCTAATTACAAATGTTTTAGCGAACCGAAAGCAAATGCTGAAAATTTTTGTATTTTTTAAATATTCCTTAAAATAACGGAGTAATGACGATTTTCCGAAAAACAAAAAAACGCCTATAACTCGGAACTGGGGCTCCAAATCAATAAATTTTAATAAGAAAAGTTGTTTGTTTAGTATTAACACCCTGTATATATATATATATATATATATATATATATATGATCACTAGAAATAATTAGTTTCCCCTACGGTTTTCCCATATGACCGGTATTGACTTTACTTCCAAGAAACTTTCTAGTAAAAACGCAGTTTACTGACTTACTTTTAATTTCACTTTGTTGAAAAATAAAATATTATTTGCACACATTATTCATTTAATTGCAATGTCTTGACTATTCAACTGATGAAATTTATTTTATTTCAGATGATGGTTCAGACAGTTATTCCACACAATTGCCAGAACCTGATGCCGACAGTCCCATATTATCAATTGTTTTAATTGCATTAGCAGTTGTTTTAACAATAGCTCTTCTATTTGGATTGGCAGTTTTTATTGACTGCAGGCATCAGTAAGTGTAACTTATATCATTTATTTACATTATTCTAATACTTTTATTTTTGCAGAATATTAGATAAAAATAGAAAACGAGATCCAGAACGAAGACTGTTTAATATTTCTGTTCCAAAATTATTCAAATTTAGTAGATTTTCTAATGAAGATTTTGTGAATAAAATTTATGGAGATGGAAACATAATCGCGTGAAATTAATTATTAATTTTTTCATTAAAATTAGTCTTTATAACTGTGATTTTTATATAATGTTTTATGAAACATGATTAACACAAAGACTGAATTTGTAAATAACAAACAGAGTATACTATTATGCTCAGGAATAAATAATATGATAATACCTCGGAAAATACATATAACTATTTTTGGTATAAAAATGTTATTTGAACACTATTTTATTGTTAAAATATTATCAGTAAAAACAAGTAAATATATTTTATTTTAACATTTTCCTAAAACCATAGCAAGAAGAGCCATTCTGACATACATTCCGCATTCTGCTTGCCGAAAGTACGCAGCTCTTGGATCTGTATCAAATTCTTTGCTAATTTCGAACACTCTTGGTAATGGGTGAAGGACAACCATTTTCCTTTTAGCCCTCGTCATTAATTGCGGTGTCACCACGAATAATCCACAAGCCTACAAAAACATTATATTAAAAATTGAAACTAATATGTTTATTAATAGAAATATACTTTTGTATATTCTTCTTCAGTGTCAAATCTTTCACGTTGAATTCTTGTCATGTATAGAACATCAGTATCTGGTAATACATCTTCTAAATTGGAAAATTCTTCCTGAGGTATTCCTTTCGATGCTACGTAATGTGTTATATGTTTAGGCATTTTTAAACTACCTGGACTTACATAACGTAATTGTACGTTGTATAATGTAAGTAGACGTGCTAAAGAATGAACTGTTCTTCCATTCTTCAAATCACCAACGAGAGTTATAGTTAAACCGTTGACAGTACCAATTTCTTCTCGAATTGTGAAGATGTCTAACAAAGCTTGAGATGGATGTTCTCCAATTCCATCGCCTGCATTGATCATTGGTTTGCGACAGTGATGAGATGCTTTCTGCAAATTATGCAAACAAAATGATTAGTTGGTTTTGAATATAAATACAAAATAAAACATACCATAACAGAACCCGGTTCAGGATGTCTCAGAACAACAACATCAGCATATCCAGCCATAATACATACTGAATCTTCCAAAGTTTCTCCCTTTTTGACAGATGAAGTCGTTTCATCCATATGAATGACTTTTCCTCCTAATCTCTGCATAGCTGCAGCAAAACTGCAACTTGTTCTCGTGCTAACTTCATAGAAAATTGATGCCATTATTTTACCTTTCAAGATATGATCAAGGGGTCTATCTTTCGACACATAAACTCTAAATGTTTGAGCTAAGTTAAATATGTCATTTAGTTGCTCTTTATTAAACATATCTACACTTAGAATATGTTTCCCACCTAAACCATGAATATGATGATGTGAAGCAAATGATGTTTGCGAATGTTCGGTATGTTGAGCAAGATTTGTGTTACTATCGCATTTGTATTTCATTGAATTTGAGAAAGGAATTGGAGATGGACTTGCTACTCTTATATCTGGAACTTCTGGAGCAAAATGAACACCTTGTTGTTTATTATCTAATAACTTAGAAAATATTTCGTTTGTTTGTCCATCATTGTCCCAGTCAATTTTATCTTCTTTGTATCCATTGAATAAAGTGTGTCCTGGAGAAATGGACCTTTCCAAACTAGAAGAAGGACGACTAGTTTCTGAGAAGTTGGTATGAGATTGTTTCTTCCATTCTCGAACATTTTGTCCGTAGCCAGGAGGAACCAACACTTGGCCGTCAACATACGCAATTTCTCCTCTTAGAACGACTCGATGAACTGCTCCTTTTATTTTCATTCCTGTAAATGGTGTCCATCCTGCTTTACTGTAACGCATCTTCTCAGGAATAATCCATTCTTCATCCATGTCAACTTCAACGTAGGTATTAGACTGATCAGGTAAGTTAAAAATTCGCTTTGGATTGTAATAAAATTTATCTTCAATATCCTTGATAGTAAGTCGTCCTTCATTTACTGAATTCAACAACAAAGGTAAGATCGTTTCAAGACCTGGAAAACCAGGAGGAGCATTTTTGCCAGTTTTTTCTTCCAAAGTATGGGGTGCGTGATCAGTTGCAAAGCAATCAATTACATGCAAGTTATCCCACAACGCTTGCTGATCTTCAGATGAACATAAAACTGGTCTTACTTCACTCTTTAAAACTCCAATTCGATCAATATCATTTGTTGATAAGAACAAATGATGTGGACAAACTTCGCAAGTAACCTTCAAACCTTTTTCTTTAGCTGCTTTAATAATTTGAATCTCTTCTTTACGAGCTACATGGCAAACATGAATTGGTCTATTATGAAGCGTAGACAACAATAGAATAGCTGCTATTGTTTGACTTTCTGCGTGAACACATAGTGGAGCTTTCTTTGGCCAATTGCTTATATGCTTCTGCCACACTGTCAAATCATTTAATTTCAGAGTTGTGTAAGTTTGATTTAAATACATTTTTAAACCAGCGGCTATAGGAGCCAGTTCTGGAATTATAGATGCATTTGTAGACGACGCTCCAACGTACAAAGCATAATCACATCGTGCGTTCTCTTTAGCTATATCTTGAACCAGTTCCATACTCTCACGATCTACAACTGCAGGATTTGTGTTTGGCATCGCACATATCATTGTTACTCCGCCAGCTAATGCAGCAGCTGTACAAGATGCAAAGTCTTCTTTGTGACACGCACCCGGATCACGTACGTGGACGTGTGTGTCAATAAAACCATGCAGTTTGATCATTTGCCGTGAAGTCACGCAGTCTGTGTGTGTCTTCATGGCTGGAGCTTTGCCTTTCCCAATCAGGCGCATAGCCTACAAATCGAAAATGTAAAAATGCTATTTGAGAATACGTCATTTATTGTTAATATTGTTTACCTCTACTAAAAGTTTGGTACATTTTACGTCAGTTACAAGAGGTATGGAATAATCGATTGCCAGTCTTCTGGTTCGGTATCCATGCGTCATGAACGAGGAAACTCTTCTAGCTCCTCCATTTCGCATCGGCAAATTGATTACCAAATCAAATTGTTTTTTTGATAAAAACTCAGCTAATGGTTTTAATTCACCTTGACTAGTAATGTCATCAATGTTTTCAAAAGTCCACTGCACGGATTCCACCTGAAATTTTTAAATTTTTATAATGGAAATAATATCTCCCTACATTAATTAAATTTTATACATAATTAATTTATTATAATATACCGGGTGTCCCACGAAAATGGTACGGTCGAAATAACTTTTTTATTTATGAAGCAATCTCAATAAAAATTTTCATGGGTAAACTAGCCATAAGAAGACATCAAAATATGTATTATTAACAAAAATATCACTTCCGGTTAAACCGGAAATGACATCAACTTTCTTATTTCAAATGGAATACCCTATATATTTTTACATATTTCAATTTTACATATAATTCTGAATCCAATGATGTATCATAAGTCTAGATTTCATACAAAATATCCCAAGAAAAAATTTGACATTTGTAAAAACAATTGACACAAAAATATATAATATTAAACAATTGACACAAAAATATAGTATTTATGAACAGAATTTAACAATACTATGCCTATTGTTAATAAGTATTTTCACCTATCGCATGTCAATTGTCTTTACAAATGTAATCTTTCTTGATTTTCTTTATTTCTTTTTCTTGGGATATTTTGTATGAAATCTAGACTTGTGATACATTATTGTATTCAGAATTATATGTAGAATTGAAATATGTAAAAATATATAGGGTGTTCCATTTGAAATACGAAAGTTGATGTCATTTCCGGTTTAACCGGAAGTGATATTTTTGTAAATAATATATATTTTGATGTCTTCTTATGGCTAGTTTGCCTATATAAAATTTTATTGAGATTGCTTAATAAATAAAAAAGTTATTTCGACCGTACCATTTTCGTGGGACACCCGGTATAAGCTGAATAATCTGAAATAAATGTAAAATATAAGTTTACATATATTTAAGCAGCACACAAATTTGTTATAGTATTTTATCTTCAATTCTTTATCTACTACTTACATATGATTGATAACATCTAATTTTTATGAATCGTTGTTTAAGTATTATCTTCGACAAAAAATGCATGATTATAAACAGATAAGATATAGGTATAATTGACGTGCTTCTTAATTTATTTAACACTGTACTACTTTACATTAAGAAACCATGATCATATTGTGAATGTTGTAATAGTGAAAATGGGTATTTTTCATTCGAAAAAAGCCTCGAAAGAGATTCGAGATTCAAATTTGGCTCCAAATCAAATACAAACGTACGACGATGAAATTGTTAATCGATTGAGGAAGGAACTAAACGAAAATACAGAAATATTTTTAGTTAACAATATTTTGATGTCTATACAGTTTTACGAAAATTTCGAAAGGTTTGTTACACATTATATTATACTAATAATTATAAGTTTTTGTGCACTAAGAACGTAGTCGTGTTACTAGTATAAAACTAAATAGTCCTTAGTCGTATACATTTACATACAAAATAAACACAATCATGTGTGCAAATAATTATAGCTTATTTAAAAATTAACATCCATTCAATAGCAAATATTTTTCAGTTCAAAATAGTATTGAATAGAAAAATAATAATTTCGGATTAACATTTGAATTTTTAGTGATTAGATAAAATACCAATCAACCTAAAATATTAGATCATAAATATGTTCAAGAAATACGGATTATCGCAAAATATAGATTAAGTTTTGAAGATAAAAAATACAAAGTGTTTTCATACACGAAGAAAAAATGAAGCTATCAAAATTACTATAATACGATACATAATAATATAATACAGATTGTAAATTATTGTCGATTGGAATATATATATTTCAAAAAAATTACACATTATCTGCTATAGTATCTCAGCAGCGGTACGTCGCCATTGTTTCAAGAAACATCTCTCATTTGAAATAAAAAATATATTCTAATTTTGGATTTTAATTTTTGTCGAAAATTTTTAAAATTTAAGCACAAAATAGAGAATTTTTGTAAATAATTTTTCTATCTAAAATGTACCTAAATCAAGTTATTAGTACCTAAACTACGAACGCCTGTCTGTGTGAAGGAGAAGTATAGTCGTAAATTGCAAGTTTTTCTTAAATGAACAATATCGAATCAAAATCAAACTGCCAAACTTAATAACGAAAGATGTTCAGAATAGAAAACTGCATCGAATAAGCTTTTTGTTGTTCAAAATTTCTTTCACGAAATAGACATTAATTAAAAATTTAAAATTTAGGTTAATTTCCGACTGCCATGTAAAATTAAACAACAAATAGTTATTTATGTATCAAGGGCATCATGATGATGTTTATGCTCTTCCGAGGGCACCAGGTTTACAAGCCCAAGAGCCTCTGGCCCGAGGGTCTGTTAATCGCCCGAGGGCTAAACATCAATGATGCCCGTGGTGCATACAATATTTTGTCTTACTACTTTATTTAAATATTCGTGGCGTAACATTTCACTTTGATGTTTCAAATTTTGATAATATTTGTGGTATCCTAACGTACAGAAAATATATTAATTTCAAAAGACAAAAATATTATTTGTTATGTGATGTAATTTATTATACCGTGAGTTTATTTTAACATGAAACATAGGATTTTCTATATCCATGGTTACGAATTTGACAGCAATGTATCAGAGTGTCCTTTTTAAAGTAGTTCGGTCGTCGTTGACGCTAGTCAAAATCAATCCGTTTTTTGTTGTCAATTTATGAAGTGAAATTCGACTGTAACGGTTTTTAATATTTTATTATGAATTTTTATGCATCTGGTTCTCAAACAAATAGTCGTATTTTACAAATCTTGTAATTTCATTCGCAACTTGACTAGTCAATCACCCGGTGTCATAACTCGGGCCAGGTTATGGCGTCGACACAGTTGGCAGCATTGTCCGAGGCATTCAAATGTTTGACGCTATGTTGTAAATGATAAATACAAAGTGTGTTTATAAAAACGAGTTCTTGATAAATGACTTAAAATCATGAAAATCATTGATATTTCAATCCAATCTGTTTCAAGAAATAAAAGGTTAACATTCAAATCTGCGCTTAAATTTCCCACGCTCCGCAATTGGCAACCCTGCAGAACGTGACGCCCGAGCGGCTTCCGCTTGGTCGTGATTTTGTCACATATTTTCCCATTTTTTGGGCTATTTACATCGGCAACGTAGGGTTTTGACTATGCATAACGAAGCCTTAATATATTACCTTTCCCAATATTAATTTGCCACTATTTATTCAACGAACTTTTACGGCGCAATTTCAATTTTTCTTAACCAAAAGTGTCATTTTCCATAAGAGCCCATGTAAAAACAGTGAATTTCAAACTCATTTTTCTCAAAAACGAGTACCGCAAGGGCATGTTTTCTTGGCACTTTTGAAAATAATATTAAATTTTCTATTCAACCAGACCATTTTCAATACAAAATCAACAACTTCAATTGACGACCGAACTACTTTAAAATGAAACATAGGGAATAAATGTCATTTGTTAATTACTGTCACATTGTTGTAAGATATTAATTACTTGCTAATTATAAAATGGTTTTTTGCGGATTATAATCCCAGTTTAAGGCAAGTGTCGGATTTGTTTCAAATAACATTTCCCGACAGACCTACACCGAGTGCTGCAACAATATTAAGAATAATAAAATAATATTAATAATAAAAAATCATTTCATTTTCAAAACCATCAGGAATTAGTTGTCAACGATGCGGAGCGCAGAATAAATTTTAGTGAAATAATGTTTGAAAAACTTAATATTATTCCAAATTTGCTGCCGAAAATACTATTTACAGATGAGACAACTTTTTATTTACATGGGGAAGTAAATTCGCAAAATTGTAGATACTGGAGTCGGGAAAATTTACATTTGTTTCATAGTACAAGAACGCAACGACCCGAGAAATTGAACGTTTGGGCTGGAATTGTAGGAACCCACATTATAGGGCCATTTTTTATTGATGGAAATATAACTGCACAAAATTATTTAAATCTACTACAAAATGAAGTGATACCTGCACTTTTAGCTTTAAATATTGAAGAAGCGTGGTGTCAGCTTGACGGCGTCCCTGCGCACAATGCCCAAATTGTAAGAACATATTTAAATAGAACATTTCCCCGTCGCTGGATTGGACGCGGTGGAGAAGTTGAGTGGCCTCTTAGGTCTCCTGATCTTACACCACTAGGTTTTTTTTATTGGGGATTTTTAAAATCTAAAGTGTACACGGGAAACCTATTAAATTTAGATCAATTAAAAGTTCAAATTAATAACATTTCTGAAACGCCTGTCCAAATAACTAATTTTGTTCAAGAATTTTATCATCGTTTGGGTTATTGTTTAGTAGCTAATGAAGGAATTTTTGAAAATTTATTGTAATTATTTTATTTCCTTGTTATTTTGTGTAAATTTCCTTATTATTTTGTTAATTTCTTTAATCTTTAAATATAATAATGCAGTTTATTTGACTCCCTATGTTTCATTTTAAAAAGGACACTCTGATACATTGCTGTCAAATTCGTAACCATGGATATACAAAATCCTATGTTTCATGTTAAAATAAACTCACGGTATAACGTACCTCGTATCCATGACATAAATAAACAATTACATAATAGAAAGACCTCGAGAAAGACAAAATATTTTACCTTTACTTTGACAGTTGACAGATTTAAAATTGTTGTTCTACTTGATTTAATGGATCATAAGGATACACTTATCAAAAAAGAAATTAAAAATTTTCTTTTTAAGGTAGGTACATTTTTTTAATGAAAATGTATTAATGAAAGTATTTCTTTTTTATCTGTCTAATTCGTATTATTTCTCATGACACTCTGTAAACAGCTCAAATTTGAAAAATGTAATTTACGTTTATCTCGTGACAAGAACGTTTTATATCAATAAAAATAAGCGGCGCTCATTGGATGCAGTTTTTTTTTTAAATTCTGAAGATCTTTTGTATTTACAGTTTGACTCTAAAATCAATTGGTAAAAACTTAGAGCGAAATTAAAAATTTTACATTGTTTTTCCTATAGATCCAAAAAAATCTACACCAAGTATATTATTACATGACATACTGAGCATGGACAGAAATAATTTTTAAAAAATTCGCAAAACCAAGGGTAACAATATTTAAAGTAAAGTAAACATTTTTAGTACAACGAGTAGACAGTTTTTCTAAATATTTTATTTGAATAAACTAATATCAGGGTCACGTTCTTAAACGCAGTGAAATAATAGAGTAGGTAAAGCTAGAGGAAGTGTAATGTTACGTGATACTACTAATCCAGGCAACGAAGACCAAATAGCTATTATTATTATTTTATATATGACATTACCGATATATATATATATATATATATATATATATATATAAACGAAATAAACGAAATATTTCTAGTATATATATATATATATATATATATATATATATATATATATATATATATATATATATATATACTAGAAATATTTCGTTTATTTCAAGAGACCAATTGAGAAACTTGTGCATTCAACAATACTGTAAGATTCTTGGGAAGATCAGTAATGGTGTGTACTGGGATATCAGTGATTTTGCGGATAGATCTATACCTTGTTCTACGGTAATATTCAATGCCGATAGGTACATAAAAGATATTCTGACCGACAATGTTGTCCCTTATGCACAATTTTAAGATGATAAATTTATCTTGATGCACAATAATGCGCGTCCTCATGCTGCTGCAATCTTGAACGGTTTCATAAATGTTGTTAACATCAATCGTATGATGTGTCCAGCGCGGAGTACAGATCTGAATCCAATATAATTTGGGTAGTATATGCTCGATATAAAGATTCGAAATCGTGTACCCGGTCCCAGTAGACTTAGTACGCTGGAATAACTCAGAGATGCACTGTTAGAAGCGTATAATAATATCCCTCAAGATGGCATCAGGAACCTCATTTTGAGTAGGCGTCTACGATTAACCAAGGTCATAAAGTACGCAGAGGGAACACGCGTTATAAGTATGAACGAATTGTGTTTATTTATGTGATTGAAATTTTTTTTCAACTTATTTTTTATTGTTTTTATGTCCATAATTTTTTCTTTAGATAATAAACAATTAGTAAATCTTCAAAATATTAATTTTATAATACGAAATGCTTGACTATAATACCCTTTAATAAAATATATCATAGTTATATAAAATAATCAAGGGATAACAAAAAATTTTACAAAATAAAAAGTGACCCGTTTTCCGTGCCGGTGAGTGTATATACAGGGTGAGTCATCGAAATGCCCGTCGTCGATATCTCCCTTGTCGTTAAAAATACAGCATAAATTTATTAACAGAATTTTTCGTCTACTCAAGGAGCATAACTTAAAATTATTTTCACATATACAGGGTGTTGCATAACGACTTGGCAATAATTGTTCGTCTTTTTTTAAATGAAACACCCTATATATTTTTATATATTTTGAATTGTATTTTATTTACCTATACGAAAATATAAGTTTCATTTTAGTTTTCCGCGGCGTTGCCAAGTTATTCAATTTTTTCTCTAAAAAAAGCCGAATACACGTATTGTTTTATAAAGGCGTACTGAAGTTATTTTAATAGTAAAAATTAAGAATTTTTTTTTCTGTACAGCTGTAACTATACTCTTTGTTCTGACATAACTTTTTTTAAATGTTATTATACAGGGTGTTCAATACAGAGAATCAAATTTACTCAATTTCAAATGGCTATAACTCGTATTTTTCAAATGGAACACCCTATATTTTATTATTCTGTTGTGTGTATTTTTGCATCTTCTTATGTTATAAAGGGTGTCCTATGCCTTAAAACATTAATTTAATTAATTTCGAAATTAATGATTTTAGGCATAGGACATCCTTTATAACATAAGAAGATGCAAAAATACACACAACAGAATAATAAAATATAGGGTGTTCCATTTGAAAATGACGAGTTATAGCCATTTGAAATTGAGTAAATTTGATTCTCTGTATTGAACACCCTGTATAATAACATTAAAAAAAAGTTATGTCAGAACAAAGAGTATAGTTACAGCTGTACAGAAAAAAAAATTCATAATTTTTACTATTAAAATAACTTCAGTACGCCTTTATAAAACAATACGTGTATTCGGCTTTTTTTAGAGAAAAAATTGAATAACTTGGCAACGCCGCGGAAAACTAAAATGAAACTTAAATTTTCGTATAGGTAAATAAAATACAATTCAAAATATATAAAAATATATAGGGTGTTTCATTTAAAAAAAGACGAACAATTATTGCCAAGTCGTTATGCAACACCCTGTATATGTGAAAATAATTTTAAGTTATGCTCCTTGAGTAGACGAAAAATTCTGTTAATAAATTTATGCTGTATTTTTAACGACAAGGGAGATATCGACGACGGGCATTTCGATGACTCACCCTGTATATACAGGGTGTCTATTTAACTTGGGCCACTATTGGTAATTCCTAAACTAGAACATATACGACTTCGGTTAAATTAGACAAAAGTTACCTTATCAGAAGGCCATTCCAGTGATGTATTTGTTTATCCAAAAATATGCACAGGTAACTAGATAGAGCAAAAACTTTTATTTTTTAAAATGGCAATCACAGTTAGCTATGGCATCATTAAAAGGAGTATGTTTTTCTCTTTTCAACTGTATGTAATTTTCATCATTTATTTTTTAAATAAATGTTTTATTTACACAAATTCAAATACACTTAATTCTAATGGCACTTATTAAAGTAGGCCTAGATAAAAACAATTTAATATAACAACAGTAGGTACTAAAAACTACTTTTAACAATATAAAAACTGACAGCAATACGAGAAAAATGTTTAAAACAATATAAATCGTTTTAAATTGTTTTTATCAAAGCCTACTTTAATAAGTGCCATTAGAATTAATTGTATTAGGTTTTGTGTAAATAAAACATTAATTTAAAAAATAAATGATGAAAATTACATACAGTTGAAAAGAGAAAAACTTACTCCTTTTAATGATGCCATAGCTAACTGTGATTGCCATTTAAAAAAATTAAAGTTTTTGCTCTATCTAGTTACCTGTGCATATTTTTTGATAAACAAATACATCACTGGAATGGCCTTTTGATAATGTAACTTTTGTCTAATTTAACCGAAGTCGTATCTGTTCTAGTTTAGGTATTACCAATAGTGGCCCGAGTTAAATAGACATCCTGTATATACAGGCTGTAACATTACAGGTTAAAATTAAAGCACTTATTTCTGTTACAAACCGTGTATATATATACAGGGTGTCTATTTAACTCGGGCCACTATTGGTAATTCCTAAACTAGAACAGATACGACTTCGGTTAAATTAGACAAAAGTTATTATCAGAAGGCCATTCCAGTGATGTATTTGTTTATCCAAAAATATGCACAGGTAACTAGATAGAGCAAAAACTTTTATTTTTTTAAATGGCAATCACAGTTAGCTATGGCATCATTAATAGGAGTATGTTTTTCTCTTTTCAACTGTATGTAATTTTCATCATTTTTTTTAAATAAAATGTTTTATTTACACAAAACCAAATACACTTAATTCTAATGGCACTTATTAAAGTAGGCCTTGATAAAAACAATTTAATATGACAACAGTACTAAAAACTACTTTTAATGATATAAAAACTGACAGCAATACGAGAAAAATGTTTAAAACAATATAAATCGTTTTAAATTGTTTTTATCAAAGCCTACTTTAATAAGTGCCATTAGAATTAAGTGTAGTAGGTTTTGTGTAAATAAAACATTAATTTAAAAAATAAATGATGAAAATTACATACAGTTGAAAAGAGAAAAACTTACTCCTTTTAATGATGCCATTTAAAAAAATTAAAGTTTTTGCTCTATCTAGTTACCTGTGCATATTTTTGGATAAACAAATACATCACTGGAATGGCCTTCTGATAAGGTAACTTTTGTCTAATTTAACCAAAGTCGTATCTGTTCTAGTTTAGGAATTACCAATAGTGGCCCGAGTTAAATAGACACCCTGTATATATATATATATATATATATATATATATATATATATATATATATATATATATATATATATATATATATATGCTAGAAATATTTCGTTTATTTCAAGAGACCTATAGAATATGTTTATAAGCAAAGTTAAACTAGATAAAGGAGCTCGTAAGATGGTCACAATAAAAACTTTGTGTCATTTTCGGTTTCACCAGAAATGGGTACAACTTTTAATCTAGCATAGGGAATCGGTAATGTCATATATAAAATAATAATAATAGCTTTATAACGATACCATAATATCATAGTTTTACTCCAACCATTTCAAAATGGTGACGAATTTTCTTTAAAATATTTACTAATAAAAATCCATTACGGTAGTTGTTTCTCGAATGTACCTGTTCAAAAATTTGTTCAATGTGTTAAAAAATTAAACTTATACAGTTTATAATTGTCTTAGCATATATTTTTTGACATGTTATTATATACACAGATTGTATAAAAATAGTTAAAAGATAATACCAAATACTATAACAAAGAAATTTTCTGTAGAAATATTTTTTTCTTTAAACTGTACCTCTCTCACAAACACATTTACAAGTTTCATTTTCCGATACACTCATACTAAAATATGAAGTTATAGTCCAGGCAACGAAGGAAAAATAGCGGAAATAATTCATGTAGAAGCTAATTTTGGCACAGTTGTAGGGGAAGGTGTCCTTAACAACATACTAAAAGTACTGAGGGGCGGGGGTGGAGCTAAGGCTGGGGGAGGTCTCTAAAGGTCCCTTTTTTCAGTTTTTCGTTAATAACTCGAAAACTACTGCCTATAGCGAAAAAATGTTCACATATTAAATTAATCTACAAAATGGATCTATACACTTTTTCGCTAGGATCAATACTTAAGGAGATATGGAGGGAAGAAAATGAAAAATTAAAAAGAAACGGTAGTTATTGTTAAAAATGAAATAATTAGTGTTAACGGATGTATCTTAAACATTAATTATTTTCGCTATTTGGTCTTCGTTGCCTGGATTAGTAGTATCACGTAACATTACACTTCCTCTAGCTTTACCTACTCTATTATTTCACTGCGTTTAAGAACGTGACCCTGATATTAGTTTATTCAAATAAAATATTTAGAAAAACTGTCCACTCGTTGTACTAAAAATGTTTACTTTACTTTAAATATTGTTACCCTTGGTTTTGCGAATTTTTTAAAAATTATTTCTGTCCATGCTCAGTATGTCATGTAATAATATAAGTACTTGGTGTAGATTTTTTTGGATCTATAGGAAAAACAATGTCAAATTTTTAATTTCGCTCTAAGTTTTTACCAATTGATTTTAGAGCCAAACTGTAAATACAAAAGATCTTCAGAATTTTTAAAAAAACGGCATCCAATGAGCGCCGCTTATTTTTATTGATATAAAACGTTCCTGTCACGAGATAAACGTAAATTACATTTTTCAAATTTGAGCTGTTTACAGAGTGTCATGAGAAATAATACGAATTAGACAGATAAAAAAGAAATACTTTCATTAATACATTTTCATTTTTTTTAGGGGCGCATTTTTTATTGGATTTTTTTGAAATAAAAGTAAAATAAATAATATTTTATCATCGACATGTGTATTAGTTTTGAATAAAAATATCGAGTGACACTTACTTCAGCAAATTTAAATTTATTAAATCTTATTTGCATTCTATACTATCAAAAAGGATAGCTTACTCGTACATCCAGTTTGAAAACTATACGGTATCAAAAATTAATATAGATGAAGTTAAAAAATTTGCTTATATGAAAGCGCTAAATATTTTAATATTGTTCTGTATTAGTTTCAGAATTTTGTATTATACCTACATATTCTGTTATATAAATAAAAAAAAATTTAAAGTAAAAATTGTAAAATAATATATTTCAGAAATATGAATAACACAAACAGCTCTGGATATATTCTGATTCATTTCAAATTTGCCACGGTCCATGCCCATGCTGCATTACCGATCTGATGTGGTGGACATCTGTGTAAAAAAGGGAGAACTATTTATCGACAAATTTTGCTACTCAATTTTTAATCCAGATGAAATTTTACATTTGTGACACTTTGTACATACTTTACTCGATGAGATAAAATTAAACTTGTTTTTTTTATCCAGTTGGCAAAATAAAAATTATAATTTCTTCAACAACAACATATAATGAATCAAAATATATTCCTCGAGTAAACAAAAAAATATGCTTTATAAATATGTATGTTATGGGGGTATATTGTTTCAAAGAAATGAGAAAATGATGACAAAAAAAATGTCATTATTGCGTATACTTTCCGCCATACAGCAACGCACTCTTAAACTAGATAAAGGGGCTCGTAAGGTGGTTTCAATAAAAACTTTCACCGGAAATGGGTTCAATTTTTAACCTAGCATAGGGAATCTGTAATGTCATATATTTTTTTAGAACCATTTCAAAATGGTGGCTTATTTTCTTCAAAATATTTACTAATAAAAATCAATTACAAATAAAACATGTCAAGCTATGGAAATCAAGTTTTACTATCAACTGTAATTACACAAGAGCTTTTTATTAAACCGGATAAATTTCTGTTTGTATTGAAACCTTGTTGCCTAGCAATTTGAAAAGAAAAATTGTTTAATAAAATCACGACACCGTAGGTGGAGTGATTTTATTTTAAAACAATATTTCGAGTCAAATTGCTAGGCAACAAGGTTTCAATACAAACAGAAATTTTTCCTCACAGTTCACAGTGAGGAAAAATATCGTACTTCACATGTGGGAGAAGTAAAATGCTGCTCTAACTCGTGTTCTGATTGGCCACTCGCTTTGCTCGTGACCAATCAGACACTCATGACAGAGGCATTTTACTTCTCCCACTAGTAAAGTAATATACTATATCCGGCGTGTTCCATTCTTAGAATTAAAAAAATTTCTTGATCAGTAAGTCGAATACCTGCTGCCATTCAAAATATGTGCATGAAGTTATTAATTACCTACACAAATTTATTATCATTGATGTAGGGAAATGGAAGATTTACGTAAAAATCAAGTATCGGAACGAGAAATAGAAATAAATAAAACATTAGCAGACTATCAGAAACATTGTTTACTTCCTGATGCTATTATGGAATGCATAAATGAAAGAGTTCGATTTAGACCGTATCACGGAGAAAAAAAATATGAATCACAATCTCTTCTACCGCAACGAATGTATATTGTTCATGATAATATTGAAATATTATATGAAGGAGAAACTTCTGAATACTCCACAGTTGATGGGCCTATTCATAGAGCTGTTTTAGAACGCGCAGAAAATCCAGGTAGATATTATAAGATTATAACAACCGAGGGGCAATTCCCTGATATTACCTTGTAATACCTTAGGAATACCTGTATTTCTAAAATAATACCCGTATTTCCCTCATAATACCTGTATTTCCCTAGTAATACCTGGAATACCTGTGGTAATACCTCCTCGTGTACACCATATTTTCTTCGCGAATTGCCCCTCGATAACAACTAAAGATATCCAATATTTTATAAAATATTTTTAATTTAGGATATGTGCAGTTGCGGCAAGTAGAGTTTTTAGACGTAGGCAAAAATGAAGAAAATGATGATTCTATTAGTGAAAATGAAAATAAGATAACAGTAAACAATCCAACAGAGAATTATTCAAAGGAAAATTCTCCGAAAGAAAAATCTGTTACATTTGGCGTCGTGCAATCAAGTCCTCCTCCTACACCAGGGAAAAGATTATTTGCAAAAAATACAAGTCCATCGCCAATAATGAAAGAAAATCAGTTTATATTTACAGAAAATACATCACATGAATCTAGAATACTAAATGAACCTAAAAGATTGAGCTTAAAAAATAAACTTCTTAGGAATCATAGTTTTACATTGACATCTTCCCCAAAACTGAATACTAAAATAAAAGAAGCTGTAAGTGTAGATAATATTCAAAAAGAAGTTGAAATTTCTTCTAAACCTAAATTGAATGATCAAGATTATGGGTATACCACTTTAAGACGAAAGACAGCTTCAAAACCTCTAGACGAAGTACGTTCACATAGAAATGTTTCCGGAATTACTGGTATTCCTTCATATTGTATAAAAGAAGTTAAAGTTAGAAAAATAATTGATGATAGTGAAAGTGACAGTGATGATTCAGTAATGGAAGATGGAAGAAGAAAACCACCAAAAAGAAAAGAAATTAAAGATTTTTACGAATATAAAAAATATTTGAATTCTATCGAATTTGTTGGACATTTTGGTGACGTTTATGAAAAATTATATCATATCTTAGGGTTCACTAAAGTATCTTTTGCAAATGCTACGGTTCAAAGGGGTAAAATTTTTTGCGAAGGAAAAGATAAAAATGGTTATAAAATAATATATGAAGTTATTCCTACTGTAGCAACATCATGGCCTGCCATAGCATTTGAATGGGATATACGAATCAGGCCTGCTATATCTGATCCATCTACAAAAAGAATTTATCAATGGCCTACAGAATTAATGAGGAAGAAAATTATAGCTCTCCAAGCAAATATTCTTCCAGTTGGGTTTCTAGCCAAACGAGGTTCCAATGAAAATCAAGAATTAGAATGGAGTCTGTCATTTCCAGCTGCTGAACGCTATATGGAAACTTGTATGTCTCATTCCCAAGTTCGCTGTTATCTTTTCATTCTTGCATTATATAAAACTTTCATGGAACCTAATAATACTAAATTGGGACTTACTCCTGAGCATATACTTAATATAATATTTTGGGAATGCGAGAAAAATTATGTAACGTGGCCTGAAGATCGTCTCGGAGTAAAATTAATTAAAATATTGAATTTACTCTATAATTATTTGTCAAAAGGTTACCTTCCGGATTATTTTGTTCGCGAGAGAAATTTATTTGAAAGTTTACCAAGTAAATATTTAAGACTATCACAATCAAAATTACATGACATTATAGAACGTCCTGTGTTACATATATTGCTAGCCATGAGAAATTTACGATACACAAGTGGTAATTTCTTTCCACCACTGAATTTTAAAAGCTTATATCGTATTTTATCTGAATCCGATTCTCTTAAATTAATTAATCCGCATTTAGCAAATATGGTGGAAAATAACACGTACCAAGATATTGAATCCGATCAACTATCTAATGAGTGTAAAGAAAATGATATATCTCTATGGTCTAGCGCAAAAAAAAATGAAGACAGAGGAAAAACTATAGACAGAGAAAGGCAATGGAAACTTAATTTACGAAAACAAACTGAATTGCAAAACAAAGAAAATCAGGAGAATCTCAAGAAAATACGAAGAGCGTCTGTGGACTCTATAGATTTACAGGTAAGTACTTTAGTCCAGTCAAATTAGCTCGAAAAGTGTCATTTAGCAGCAATAATTTATACTGGTGTCCCATTTAACATTACTTTCTTGAATATCTCGAAAACAATGCATCTTAACAAAAAGTGTGCCGAATCAAAACCGTCATAGTTTTGGGGAGGACATCGGATTCTGACAAAATGGCCCTCCCACACCTCGTGGTGGGGCGGGAAAGGGGATCAACTTAAAAATTTTAAATGGGAACCCCTATTTTTTATTGCAGATTCGGAAAGAACGTAAAAAAGTATGTTGGTTTTTATTCGGAAACTTTTCTTGTACACCCATTAGGTGGCGCTGTAATCGTAAAAGTTGACCCCCTTTCCCGCCCCCACCTGGGGGTGTGGGGGCCATTTTGTCAGAATCCGATGTCGCCTCCAAAACTATGAAGGTTTTGATACGGAACACATTTTTGTTAAGATGCATTGTTTTCGAGATATTCAAGAACGTAATGTTAAATGAGACACCCAGTATAGTCCTGAAATTTTGAATTTATAATTGGGAGTAGGTACTGTAGAATCAAATATCAGTCGGGTTACCCCGCCGCAGGGTGCCGCGTCCCCTTAAAATACTGAAAAAACTTCTCCAAACGGGTACACTGCACTAGTTTTTCGCAATTATCTCGTAAATGGTGAATCACACAGAAAATTTTATAATAAGCGAATTGTAGAGAAATAAATTTTCAACATAGGATGATCCGAGTAGTTGCTGTATCAATTGAGTTCACGCGCTATAGCTATAGCAGTCGGAAATAAAGGTGGGATCGTGGCGCTCGACGCAAAATTTGTTTCATGCGCTTGAATTTTGTAAATAAAGGGTAACAAATTAAGAGTGTCCTGATTTTAAACTGCATTTATAAAAAAAAACGAAATAAGTTGGACATCAAATTTTTTGTTGAACATTGTAGAGTACAATCTAAAGTTTAATAAGTTAAATGCTTAATCCAAAATTTTATTACTTTTAATTTAATACTTAAAAATTACATCGATCAGATGACCTCTGTTTGCTTCGATGCATGACAGATCGATGCAACAATGAACACATTGCACGTTGGCACATTTCTGGCAAAATCTCACCAATAGCTTGTCGAATGTTTCGTTTTAAGTCTTCCAGGGTTTCAGGTCGGTTCTGATAAACTTTAGATTTAACATGACCCCATAATAAATCCAAAACCGACATATTCGGATAGTGAAGAATTTGAATAATGGAGTTCGTTCTAATAAAATGCTCTACACAAGCAATCTTTTGTTCAATCGGCTACCGCTCCATTCTCAGTAAAACTTGAGGGTTGACTGAAGATTTGACAGTTAAAATTATGGCAAATAAGTAATTACTTCTTTTTTACTTCCTTGTACGGACTAGAAAGGAAGTATTGTAATCGCGAAAAATTTCGGTTCTCAGATTTTGACGGAAATATCCGTTTTGACCTTTTCTGAATCCATTATGACTAGTTTCGTCGTGACGTCTGTACGTACGTACGTAGGTATGTACGTACGGACGTATGTATGTCGCATAACTCAAATACTGTTAGACGTAGAAAGTTGAAATTTTGTATTTAGGACTGTTATAACATCTAGTTGTGCACCTTCTATTTTTGATTTCAATCTACAAACCGGAAGTAGTACTTTTTTCAAATATTTCGATAAGTATTTAATTTAAGACAATTTTTTTTATTTTAAATGAAAGATTATGTGATTATTACCTACAAACGGTATTTTATAAATATTTTTGTATCTGGTATCATTTAAGAATAATTTATTAAAGTATATAATATAATTTAGTATTTCGGTATCTTGTAGTCCGTGATCGATTAACATTTGTTACTACGTAAAATTTAAATGATTATGACATGACAGTGACAGTGGCAGTGACAATAGTAAAATATCGTTTATATCTTCTTCTGCAGTTTAAATAAAATGACTAAAATATATTTGTGAGTATAGTAGCAGTAGTACTTATATACCTATTAATATATTTGTTATAATTCTACATTTTAGTTATTAAGAAAAGTATGAACAGTTTAATAGGCGTACAAGGAAGTCATGTGGTGTCCACGTCAGATTTTTTATATTAAGTAAAAACAGGACGCTCTTAATTTGTCACCCTTTACCTCACGAACAACAAGAGCTACCTCATAAATGTACATACCTGGAAATAGAGCAAGAAATTCTCTATCGTCACATGCTAATCGTGTTTTGTTATTTTCTTTTTGTATTGTTTTCGAATGATTTTCGTATCAACGTCAATACATAATTAAATTTACATAATTTAACAAATAATATGTCATATTTGTATGTAAATATAGTATAAATATAATTAAATTGATTTCTTGAGCCGTATAGTAGATGGGAAAAGTTTTTTGGAAAAATTAAATTAATAGTTATTTAACAAACTAGTGTGTTAATGAAGGCGATTAATAATTGAGACTTTTTAACGCGTGAGAGAAGCGAATGCGTTAATTGTTGAGATTATTAATCGCCTATTAACACATGAGTTAGTTACAATATTTTTCCGTTGGTCATACCTTTTTAATTTGAAAAAATTTCAATTTTATTCCATAACAAATTAGGACCGCTTTAAATGTTCACCACAATTTGATCGACAACAATGGACAACTCAACAATAACAATCAACAACTGTTTTCAGGAAGAAGCGGGTGCAGTCAGTTCACTAAATATTGATTAGCAGTACTAAATCCCAAGGTTTTTTCGTTTTTAGAATGATGTAATTATTTTTATATTCATTTTAAAGCAATTCTACGTCAATATTATTTACCTAGAAGTGTGAAAATCATTTCTTTTAATTCTGTTTTGTATTTTGGTAAAGCTGGTCAATATAATACAATATTACGTGTATTGAACGCATCCAATAAATCGTTCATTAATAAAAAATCATGCATTTATAGGGGTCATAAATGTATGATTTTTTTACATTAATGATACTCATTAATAAACGATCAACGGAAAATAATAATGCATGATTTTTTATTAATGAACGATTTATTGGATGCGTTCAATACACGTAATATTGTATTATATTGACCAGCTCTAAGCTTTACCAAAATACAAAACAGAATTAAAAGAAATGATTTTCACACTTCTAGGTAAATAATATTTACGTAGAGAATTGCTTTAAAATGAATATAAAAGTAATAACATCATTCTAAAAACGAAAAAACCTTAAGATTTAGTACTGCTAATCAATATTAAGTGAACTGACTGCACCCGCTTCTCCCTGAAAACAGTTGATTTTTATTGTTGAGTTGCCATTGTTGTCGATCCAATTGTGGTGAACATTTGAAGCGGTCCTAATTCGTTATTTGTTATGGAATAAAATTTAAATTTTATCAAATTAAAAAGGTATGACCAACGGAAAAATATTGTAACTAACTCATGTGTTAATAGGCGATTAATAATCTCAACAATTAACGCGTTCGCTTCTCTCACGCGTTAAAAAGTCTCAATTATTAATCGCCCTCATTAACACACTAGTTTGTTAAATAACTATTTCTATAATATATTTTCGTGACGTTTCGACCTTTAAGTTTATGTCATTTTCAAACAATAGCTAAAAAAATCTGACGTGGACACCACATGACTTCCTTGTACGCCTTGTTTGTTCATACTTTTCTTAATAACTAAAATGTAGAATAATATAAAAAATTCTTTTAACTTATTATACTAGTATACTCACAAATATATTTTAGTCATTTTATTTAAACTGCAGAAGAAGATATAAAGCATATTTAACTATTGTCACTGTCATGTCATAATCATTTAAATTTTACGTAGTAACAAATGTTAATCGATAATGGACTACAAGATACCGAAATACTAAATTATAAATATATACTTTAATTATTCTTAAATGATACCAGATACAAAAATATTTATAAAATACCGATTGTAGGTAATAATCACATAATCTTTCATTTAAAATAAAAAAATTGTCTTAAATTAAATATTTCTAGAATTTTTTTTAAAATTTACTACTTCCGGTTTGTAGATTGAAACCAAAAATAGGAGGTGCACAACTAGATGCTATAACAGTCCTAAATACAAAATTTCAACTTTCTACGTCTAACCGTATTTGAGTTATGCGACACACATACGTACAGACGTACGTACATACATACGTACATACGTACGTACATACGTACAGACGTCACGACGAAACTAGTTATAATGGATTCAGAAAAGGTCAAAACGGATATTTCCATCAAAATCTGAAAACCGAAATTTTTCGCGATTACAATACTTCCTTATTACTCCGTACAAGGAAGTAATACAAAAAACAATTTAAAAAAAAGAGAAACAGAAAAATTCCATAATCAAGGAAACATGATTAAGTCTAACATTACAATTTTATTTTGTTTTAAAGAGATACTTACAAGGTAAAGAACAAAATTGTAGACAAATGGTAATCAATAATGTAACAAAACCACAAAAAGTGGAGTCAAAAGTAAAATGTTTAAAAGTTTGCTTTTAAACATCGTGTGAACGAGTCAACGGTCAAATTCAAATCTCAGATCAGCCGGCGAGAAACAAGTATAATTAAATTAAAAACCAAACAAACAAAAACAGAATTTAAAGTAAAAATTAAACAACTAGAGAAATCTAACGGAAGATCATAGAATTTAGTAAAAGTCGGTAATGTCGACTACAATTGTAAAAATCTGTTTGATTGTTAATAGAATTGTTGTGATTATTAATATAAAAGCTTTCCATAATTCTACGTTTGTTTAAGTTATTCTCGCTGTGTAAAATGGAAACATTATCAAAATTAAAGCTTTGTAAAGTATTAAGGGAATGTTCTACTAAAGCGCTGTGATTGGAATTATTATTTTTAATGTTTAACTTGTGCTGGTACATTCTTTTGTTTAAATATTGTTTAGTTTCACCTATATAGGTAGCATTACAGTTATTGCAGTCTATTTTGTACACTAAATTACTTTTAAATTCTTTTTACTTCCTTGTACGAAGTAAGGAAGTATTGTAATCGCGAAAAATTTCGGTTCTCAGATTTTGACGGAAATATCCGTTTTGACCTTTTCTGAATCCATTATGACTAGTTTCGACGTGACGTCTGTACGTACGTACGTACGTACGTACGGACGTATGTGTGTCGCATAACTCAAATACGGTTAGACGTAGAAAGTTGAAATTTTGTATTTAGGACTGTTATAGCATCTAGTTGTGCACCTCCTATTTTTGGTTTCAGTCTACAAACCGGAAGTAGTACTTTTTAAAAATATTTCGATAAATATTTAATTTTAGACAATTTTTTTTATTTTAAATGAAAGATTATGTGATTATTACCTACAATCGGTATTTCATAAATATTTTTGTATCTGCTATCATTTAAAAATAATTAAAGTATATATTTATAATTTATAGTATTTCGGTATCTTGTAGTCCATGATCGATTAACATTTGTTACTACGTAAAATTTAAATGATTATGACATGACAGTGACAATAGTAAAATATGCTTTATATCTTCTTCTGCAGTTTAAATAAAATGACTAAAATATATTTGTGAGTATACTAGTATAATAAGTTAAAAGAATTTTTAATATTATTTTACATTTTAGTTATTAAGAAAAGTATGAACACACAAGGCGTACAAGGAAGTCATGTGGTGTCCACGTCAGATTTTTACTTCCTTGTACGGAGTAAGGAAGTATTGTAATCGCGAAAAATTTCGGTTCTCAGATTTTGACGGAAATATCCGTTTTGACCTTTTCTGAATCCATTATGACTAGTTTCGTCGTGACGTCTGTACGTACGTGCGTACGTGCGTACGTGCGTACGGACGTATGTGTGTCGCATAACTCAAATACGGTTAGACGTAGAAAGCTGAAATTTTGTATTTAGGACTGTTATAGCATCTAGTTGTGCACCTCCTATTTTTGGTTTCAATCTTCAAACCGGAAGTAGTAAATTTAAAAAAAAAATTGATAAATAATTAATTTTAGGCAATTTTTTTTATTTTAAATGAAAGATTATGTGATTATTATCTACAATCGGTATTTTATAAATTTTTCTGTATCTTCTATCATTTAATAATAATTAAAGTATATACTTATAATTTAATATTTCGGTATCTTGTAGTCCATGATCGATTAACATTTGTTACTACGTAAAATTTAAATGATTATGACATGACAGTGACAGTAGCAGTGACAATAGTAAAATATCGTTTATATCTTCTTCTGCAGTTTAAATAAAATGACTAAAATATATTTGTGAGTATACTAGTATAATAAGTTAAAAGAATTTTTTATATTATTCTACATTTTAGTTATTAAGAAAAGTATGAACAAACAAGGCGTACAAGGAAGTCATGTGGTGTCCACGTCAGATTTTTTACTTCCTTGTACGAAGTAAGGAAGTATTGTAATCGCGAAAAATTTCGGTTCTCAGATTTTGACGGAAATATCCGTTTTGACCTTTTCTGAATCCATTATGACTAGTTTCGACGTGACGTCTGTACGTACGTACGTATGTACGTACGTACGTACGGACGTATGTGTGTCGCATAACTCAAATACGGTTAGACGTAGAAAGTTGAAATTTTGTATTTAGGACTGTTATAGCATCTAGTTGTGCACCTCCTATTTTTGGTTTCAATCTATAAACCGGAAGTAGTACTTTTTAAAAATATTTCGATAAATATTTAATTTAACACAAATTTTTTTATTTTAAATGAAAGATTATGTGATTATTACCTAAAATCGGTATTTTATAAATATTTTTGTATCTGGTATCATTTAGGAATAATTAAAGTATATATTTTTAATTTAGTATTTCTTTATCTTGTAGTCCATGATCGATTAACATTTGTTACTACGTAAAATTTAAATGATTATGACATGACAGTGACAATAGTAAAATATGCTTTATATCTTCTTCTGCAGTTTAAATAAAATGACTAAAATATATTTGTGAGTATACTAGTATAATAAGTTAAAAGAATTTTTTATATTATTCTACATTTTAGTTATTAAGAAAAGTATGAACACACAAGGCGTACAAGGAAGTCATGTGGTGTCCACGTCAGATTTTTTATCTGATGATTTCAATTTACTGAACAATAGATTGGTGTTATTAGTGGATTTGTAGGCAGCTTTTACGTTAAAACTATACTGGCGGAAAAAAAAAATGAAACACTTTGAAATTCGTGAAATTTCAACCATTTTCAAACCGCTATAACTCGGCGTATTTTCAATCGATTTCGATGAATCTTTGTGGACGAAAAACTTTGAAGTGTCTACTTTAAAGTCATGCCTGCGAATTTTAGCGCAACCCCTTCCGCCCCCCTACAGTACCCCGGTGAAAAATAATAAATTTTAATTTTAAAAATGTCCAACTTTGACGATGTCTATGGACTTTAAAAAAAATTTTTGACATGATCCATCAAAAGGGCACTAAAATTCACTCAATTCCCTGTGCAGGACTCAAAGAACGAAGTTCCTACGATCATTTGGAACAAAGTTATGAATTTTTTTTTAAAAAGGGCATTTTTTTGTTTTTTGCACATAACTCAGCGACTTTTCAACCAAATTAGACGATTCTTTCGGGGAAAAACCAAATTGTGAGTGTACTTTAAGGGGATAATCTCAGATTAGGATGATCTTTTTTCGTACCCTTTAAAACCCGAACAAAAAAACACGTTTTTTTTGCAAAAAAACGTCTAACTTTGGCGATGTGTACCGAGTTGGAAAAAAATTTGTCGGCTCGATCCACAGAAAAGGCATTGAAACTTGTTCAATTACCTGTGCTGGGCTCAAAAAACGAAGTTCCTACGACGATTTGGCACAAAGTTATGGCCGTTTGAAAAAAAGTGCATTTTTTAATTTTTTGACTCATAAGTCGGAAGTTTTTCGGCGAAATTGCTTGTTTTTTTCACGAATGAAATTTTCCTTCAAAATTTCTAATTTTTTAGACAATTTGAGTTACACAAAATTTTCAATTTTATTTTTAAATTTTCTCGATATTACAGGTTTGCTTATGCCCATGGCATGAAGCACGGTGCTCGATGTGGCATTTTGCTTCGTACAAAGCTGTCAAAAGGATGTTACACCGGTATAGCAAAATGCCATACGAAAATTTGTATATTGCTTATTGCTATGTTCACTTCGTACTTTGAAGGTTTTTGAAAATTATTTTTGACAGCTGAGAATTAAAATTCATTAATTCTTTGTGTTAATTAAATCAATCATTAGTTTATTTATTGACAAAAGCTTAAAGGATTATAAACTAATTATTGATTTAATTCACACAAAGAATTGATGAATTTTAATTCTCAGCTGTCAAAAATAATTTTCAAAAACCTTCAAAGTACGAAGTGAACATAGCAATAAGCAATATACAAATTTTCGTACGGCATTTTACTATACCGGTGTAACATCCTTCTGACAGCTTTGTACGAAGCAAAATGCCACATCGAGCACCGTGCTTCATGCCATGGGCATAAGCAAACCTGTAATATCGAGAAAATTTAAAAATAAAATTGAAAATTTTGTGTAACTCAAATTGTCTAAAAAATTAGAAATTTTGAAGGAAAATTTCATTCGTGAAAAAAACAAGCAATTTCGCCGAAAAACTTCCGACTTATGAGTCAAAAAATTAAAAAATGCACTTTTTTTCAAACGGCCATAACTTTGTGCCAAATCGTCGTAGGAACTTCGTTTTTTGAGCCCAGCACAGGTAATTGAACAAGTTTCAATGCCTTTTCTGTGGATCGAGCCGACAAATTTTTTTCCAACTCGGTACACATCGCCAAAGTTAGACGTTTTTTTGCGAAAAAACGTGTTTTTTTGTTCGGGTTTTAAACGGTACGAAAAAAGATCATCCTAATCTGAGATTATCCCCTTAAAGTACACTCACAATTTGGTTTTTCCCCGAAAGAATCGTCTAATTTGGTTGAAAAGTCGCTGAGTTATGTGCAAAAAACCAAAAAATGCCCTTTTTTTAAAAAAATTCATAACTTTGTTCCAAATGATCGTAGGAACTTCGTTCTTTGAGTAATGCACAGGGAATTGAGTGAATTTTAGTGCCCTTTTGATGGATCAAGTCAAAAAAATTTTTTAAAGTCCATAGACATCGTCAAAGTTGGACATTTTTAAAATTAAAATTTATTATTTTTCACCGGGGTGCTGGAGGGGGGCGGAAGGTGTTGCGCTAAAATTCGCAGGCATGACTTTAAAGTAGACACTTCAAAGTTTTTCGTCCACAAAGATTCATCGAAATCGATTGAAAATACGCCGAGTTATAGCGGTTTGAAAATGGTCGAAATTTCACGAATTTCAAAGTGTTTCATTTTTTTTTTCCGCCAGTGTATTTAACAGTTCACTTAAACTATGCTGTAAATCTTTATAGAACGGTAATGATATATAATTAATGGATGGAATATTTGGATCGGGACGATTGTTATGGTTGTTATTATTGTTTAAATTATTTAAACGGGAATTTATAATATTATAAATAACTGTAATGCTACCTATATAGGTGAAACTAAACTAAACTAGTACAGTACTCGTTTGGGAAAGTTTTTCAAGATTTTGGGGGAACACGGCACCCTACGGCGGAATAACCCGACGGATATTTGATTCTACAGTACCTACTCCCAAATATTATGCAAAATTTCAGCATTATATAAATTATTTCCGCCAAAAAGCCAATTTTACGGGACTATTTGTTTATTATAGATTTCAAATTACGCATTATTTATTTTGTTTCTTTTAGAAAAATATCCCTAAATTCGATGCATTCAGAAAAAAATGTGTCTTAGAATTTTTCATAGTACATTTCACGGAAGTTGCAACTAAATGCATTCAATACGAAGCTTACAATTATGCATTAATAATATTAGAGCATGCTCGTTCATTAGCAATTCTTCTTGCCGAAGAACCGTCAGGAGAAATTGAAGCAAGGAAATGTAAAAAGGTAGTTAACGATCTAATTGATAGGACTCGGCGCGAGCAAGAACAAGCTGAAAATAATAGGGACAGTCGTAACTTTACAGGGATTAGATTTCTTGATCATAATTTGAATATGAATAATTTGCAAAATACATTTATGAATGTAAACAATCAAGTTGAAGAATTAAAAAAAAAAAAACGACCGAATAATCTTACAATATCTGCAAATGTACATATTGATACTTCATCGCCAGCAAATAGAGACGTTCATTTTGAAGAAAATAATGCATTACATGCTTCAACAGATTTATAATTATTTCTATTAATTTAATGACTTACCTCTACTCCATGTTCATTGTAAAAATCAGCTGTTCCAAGACTTGCGTATAGTTTGTATCCCATTTTATGCAACGCACGCATGCTTGGTAATAACTCCATTTTATGCTTTTTACAAAAACAAAATTAATCAATATTTTATCATGCAGTTCAATTATTTGCCTTACTTTAAAGCTGCCAATAGAGAGCAGTATAGAATTTTTCGGAATACTGAACCCTGTGCTTGTCATGGCTTTTAAGTAGGCTTCATATCTATTTTCACCGAAGCAAGCAACTTCACCAGTCGATGCCATTTCGACTCCTAGCATAAAATCTGCTCCAGCCAAACGAGAGAATGAGAATTGTGGCACTTTTACACCTACTTTTCCGCAACCGGCCAACACATCTACAGGTTCAACCTTTTCTCCAACAATAACACGAGTTGCCATTGCTACAAAATCATGATCTAACGTTTTTGAAACGAAAGGAAAAGATCTTGAGACACGTACATTGCATTCTATTACTTTTAGATCATTATCCTGTAATAAATATTTGCTTGTAATAAATCATTATATATAAATAATAATAATACCATAAATAAATATTTTACCTTTGCAATTAGCTGCATATTAAATGGTCCTGTAACTTCCAAAGAAGCTGCAATAGCTCTGACAATAGTTTTAATTTTTACTAATGTTTCTGAATTAATATCTTGTGGTGGCGTGACAAGTGTCGCATCTCCAGAATGTACTCCAGCATTTTCAACGTGTTCAGAAACGGCCATACAAAGAATAACGCCATCGTAAGCTACAGCATCTACATCGATTTCTTTTGATTCCAAAATAAACTTAGAAATAACCACAGGGTGTTCTTTACTAACATCACTCGCAGCGTTTAGATAAGTTTCCAAATCTTGGTTCGAATGGGCAACATTCATGGCAGCACCACTTAAAACGTAAGACGGTCTAACTAAACAAGGATAGCCCACTTCTTCACAAAACTCAATCGCAGATTTTAAGTTTGTTAATTCCTTCCATCTAGGTTGTAAAATTCCAATTCTGTCTAACATACGAGAGAACTTGAATCGATTTTCAGCACCATCAACAGATTCAGGTGACGTTCCTAAAATTCTTGCCTGCTGTCTATGAAGATCCATTGCAATGTTATTTGGAAGTTGGCCACCCATACATAATATAATGCCGGTAGGGTTTTCAATATTGTAAATATCCATAACTACTTCAAATGAAATTTCTTCAAAGTAAAGACGGTCTGACATATCGTAGTCAGTACTAACAGTTTCTGGATTGTAATTAACCATAATAGTTTTCCTGTTTAGTTTTCGCAATTCACGTAAACATCCCACAGCGCACCAATCAAATTCTACAGAACTACCTATTCGATAAACACCAGAACCTAGTACCATAGTATGATCCTCATTGAATTCTAAATCATGAGATGATGCGTTGTATGTTATATACAAATAATTTGTTGTAGCTGGCCATTCAGCAGCAACTGTATCAATTTGTTTAACAAAAGGAAGAACACCAGATTCTTCTCTTTGCTTTCTAACTGCAAGTTCTGTACTTTTACATGAAGCTGCAATTTGTTTGTCAGAAAAACCTAATTGTTTAGCTTTTAATAAATCTGTATGAGTCAAACTATGCTGATCAATTGATTCTAAAACAGTTACATAATCAATAATATTTTTCATTTTCTGTAAAAACCATCTATCAATTTTTGTTAAGTCGTATAATTTATCAACAGTGTACCCTGATTTTAAAGCAGCAGCAACAACAAACATTCTCTTATCCGTTGGTTCTTTTAATTCTTCGTCATCTACTTTTCTTAAATGTGGATCAAAACCAGTTACATTTTCATCTACCATTCTCAAAGCCTTTTGAAATGCTTCCTCAAATTTCCTACCAATTGCCATAACTTCACCAACACTTTTCATTGAGCTTCCGATTTTTGTGCTAACTCTAGAAAATTTACTAAGATCCCAACGAGGAATTTTAACAACGCAATAATCTAAACTTGGTTCGAAACAAGCAGTTGTTTGTCCAGTAACAGAATTTTTAATTTTTGATAATGGAATACCAAGAGCTAATTTTGCTGCAACGTATGCAAGAGGATAACCAGTTGCTTTACTTGCCAGAGCAGAGCTTCTAGATAATCTAGCATTTACTTCGATAATGTAATATTCTTCTGCATATGGATTCAATGCATATTGAATATTACATTCACCAACAACTCCAAAATGTCTAATTACATTAATAGCAGTTGTTCTTAATAAGTTATATTCCTTGTTTGAAAGAGTCTGACTAGGTGCTACAACAATAGATTCACCTGTATGAATTCCCAAAGGATCCACATTTTCCATATTACAAACAGTTATACAATTATCATACGCATCTCTTACTACTTCATACTCAACTTCTTTCCATCCTTTCAAAGATTTATCAATAATTAGTTGACTGGAATGTGCTAAAGCTTGAAGAGCTAAAGTCTTTAATTCTTCTTTATTGTCTGCAAAACCTGAACCCAACCCTCCAAGTGAAAATGCAGCTCTTGCCATAACGGGATATCCTAATTTTTCGGCAGCATCAATAGCTTCTTGAACACTATAAACAGCGCAACTAGGAGCAACTCTTTCTCCTATAACTGCTATTCTCTCAGAAAATATTTTTCGATCTTCAGTATCTATAATGGCATCAATTGGTGTTCCTAATATCCTTACTCCATATTTTTGAAAAATTCCTGCACGTTGTAATTCTACACCACAGTTCAAGCCAGTCTGGCCACCGAAAGTTAAAAGAACACCACCTGGTCTTTCAGCTCTTATAACTTGCTCAACATATTCAGGAACTAAAGGTAAGAAATAAACTTTATCAGCCATTCCTTTTGATGTTTGCACTGTGGCAATATTAGGATTTATTAAAACGGTTTGAATACTTTCTTCCCGAAGTGCTTTAATAGCTTGTGATCCAGAGTAATCGAATTCTCCAGCTTGACCAATGGATAATCCTCCAGAACCAATTATCAAAACTTTCTTTGGAATGCTTAAATCATAAGGAATTTTTGGAATGTATAATAATTTTTGATTTATCATTTCGCGAATGTCAACTGAGTTTGACGCAGAGAATTTTTTAACAGCATCAATGAATACATCAAATAAACATTCTAAATCTTGAGGACCAGCGGTATGTTCAGGATGGAATTGAACGCTGTAATATGGTAATGATGTATGAATTATGCCTTCATTTGTATGATCGTTTGCGTTGGTAAACAGTGCTTGCCAGCCAGAAGGAAGAATTTTTGCGTCGACAGCAAATCCGTGATTCTGGGATGTCATGAAACAACGTTCACTTCCGTGATGAATACAAGGCTGATTGTGTCCACGATTACCGTAACTAAACATAAATTATAATTAATTAAGAATAAATGAATACAATTTGTAGAACTTACGCCATTTTATAAGTAGAACAACCA
Organism: Agonum fuliginosum; assembly: GCA_947534325.1. Classification (NCBI taxonomy): domain Eukaryota; kingdom Metazoa; phylum Arthropoda; class Insecta; order Coleoptera; family Carabidae; genus Agonum; species Agonum fuliginosum. The sequence continues at coordinate 19,972,217 of OX384029.1, read as the reverse complement.
GAAGAGCTAGAAATCAATTGATGTCCAAGACAGATACCGAAAATAGGTTTAATAATTTGTGAATTCATAACTCTTTTAACATTTTCTATAGTTTCATTACACATAATAGGATTTCCTGGACCATTACTCAAAAATAAACCATCATATTCTTCAACATTTAATTTGTGGTTCCATGGAACAACATCTACTCTAGCTCCGCGTTTTAATAAACATCTGATTTGATTGTATTTTAAGCCGCAGTCAACGGCGCATATTCGAGGACTGCCATTGCAATTATATGTTACTGGTTTCTAAAAGTATTATTATATTTTTACATAATTACAAAAAGAATTCGAATGAGAAAATTATCAGAAACAAGATTAATCAAATCCGATTTGCCAGTACACAACTTTCCGCCATATCTAGACTTATAGACATAAATGTATACGTACAATCTGGTGCCCATTTAAAATAAATGCAAATAAAAATCTAAAATATTCAAACACAGAAATTTGCATCACTTGAACCAAAAGATTCATTCACAGGAAAACTCTTCTGTGTGAAGCCATACTCCGTTTAATTACTACATTTATAGTGGGATTCTGTGAAAATCTATTGTTGCTACAGATCTATAAAATTGTAAATATTAAACAAAATCGCAATGAAATTTATAATTATATGAACATTTTTACTTGTAATAAGGAAGTATTGTAATCGCGAAAAATTTCAGTTTTCAGATTTTGATGGAAATATCCGTTTTGACCTTTTCTGAATCCATTATGACTAGTTTCGTCGTGACGTCTGTACGTACGTACGTATGTTCGGACGTATGTATGTCGCATAACTCAAATACGGTTAGACGTAGAAAGTTGAAATTTTGTATTTAGGACTGTTATAGCATCTAGTTGTGCACCTCCTATTTTTGGTTTCAATCTATAAACCGGAAGTAGTACTTTTGTCAAATATTTCGATAAATATTTAATTTGAGACAATTTTTTAAATTTTAAATGAAAGATTATGTGATTATTACCTACAATCGGTATTTTATAAATATTTTTGTATCTGGTATCATTTAAGAATACTAATTAAAGTATATATTTATAATTTAGTATTTCGGTATCTTGTAGTCCATGATCGATTAACATTTGTTACTACGTAAAATTTAAATGATTATGATATGATAGTGACAGTGGTAGTTACAATAGTAAAATATCGTTTATATCTTCTTCTGCAGTTTAAATAAAATGACTAAAATATATTTGTGAGTATAGTAGCAATAGTAGTAGTACTTATATATTAATATATTTGTATAATAAGTTAAAAGAATAAAGTCAGATTTTTAAATATTTTTCTACATTTTAGTTATTAAGAAAAGTATAAACAGTTTAATAGGCGTACAAGGAAGTCATGTGGTGTCCACGTCAGATTTTTATATTTGTCAACAAAAATTGATGTAAGTTTGTTCAATATTTAAAGATTTACAAATTTGTAAAACTTATAGATTTGCACAGAATCCCACCATTAATGACGTTAGTATATTCCGGTGACACGTTGGCATACCGGTATGCCAACGTGTCACTTGTCAATATTTTTTTACGCAAAAACAAAAATCATGGATTACAAGATTTCAACGTTTTATTTGATAACCTCTCGCCTCATATTCTATACCGGAAGTTTTTTACCTCTCGCCTCACATTCTATAATAGTAGAAAGCTCGAGAGGAATTATTATGACTTTTGTGGGGGAATCGGTGTTACAAGTTGAAATTTTCACACATGAGAGTTAATGGCCTAGCAAATCTAAATTTCATATTTATTAAAAAATAAACCAGGCAAAAGGGCACTAGAACTAAAATTCGAGTTAAGCACATGTCGGTAAACAGGAGAAAATTCTGCATTTTATTGAATTAAAAAATTGTCAACTTTTGTGGCCGGTCTATTTTTAATTATGTTTTGAATTATACTGAATACATTGTGGCTTATGGGCTTAAGAAACTTTAAATTGAATTTTCTCCAAAAGAATGATGGAAAAAATGAACCAAAAATAACAAAATTTTATGTTTACACTCGATTATCTCAAAAACTAAAGCCTGATTTATAGATTGACGCTCCGTTTACGCAACGCAAACGTTCCCGTTCTGTTCACGTTAGATATTTTTACATCAATTTATAAATTTACGTTAGAAACGCACCTTGACGTGCGTTTTAGAGGTTATGTTACATTGTTTGACGTACAGGTTTGACATTTTTGGCGCGATTTGTTCTTTGTTACATTCGTTACATTTCTCATTTAAATTATCCATCTAGGATGTTATAATATTTTATTCATAATTTATTTACTACAGGACATGGTTGAAATTAGTGTCACTGTCACTTGACTGTCACAAAATTTTGTTTTGTGTTATGCATTTGATTGGCTACCGTTCAGCCCGCAAACGCAAAACATGAATCATGATCATCTTTTGCGTTAACGGCTGCGTTAGCGGTACGCGAACGGAATACTATAAATGATGCCATCTGATATAATTAGTTCATGTTTTGCGTTAGCGGGAACGTTTGCGTTGCGTAAACAGGGCGTCAATCTATAAATCAGGCTTTAGGCCTGCATCAAAAAAAAGTATTCGTGATAAAAGTTTCTTTGATCTTTTACGGACACTATAGTGTATTTTTTATAATTTTTGGAAATATGGTATTTAAATTATTTAATAAATTATAAAATAATGCAATTTCGACGTGGCTCAGCCCTACGCGTCCCCACTCGCGTTCTATCTTCTGTCTCTACAATCCCCGCTAGACTAGGTTGCTTCGTCTCACTCTCTCATAACATTTTTATTCTGTACTCATCACTTTTGTGAGAAAATCGGAGTTACAGGCTGAAATTGTCACACATGAAAGTTAATAACCTAGTAAATATAAATTTCAAATTTGTTAAAAAATAAACCAGGCAAAAGGGCACTAGAATCAAAATTCTATTTAGACACAAATAATGGTATAGTTGAGAAAATTCTGCATTTTTTCGAATAAAAAAATTGTGAACTTTTGTGGCCGATTTATTTATAATTATTTTTTGAATTACACTCGACACATTGTGGCTTACGGGCTTCAGTTTCTAAATTGAATTTACTCGAAAAGAACGATGGAAAAAACCAACCAAAATTAACCAAATTTTATGTTTACACTAGTTTATCTCAAAAACTTAGGCCTATATAAAAAAATAGTAAAAAGTTTCTTTGATCTTTTAGGGTCACAGTAGTGTATTTTTTATAATTTTTGGAATTAAGGTAATTGCCTTTATTTTATGAATTATAAAAGTACCGTAAAACGGGGTGGATAGGCACAGTTTTTAACTATGAAATACTGTATTATTTTTATTTCTGTAAACAACATTACGAAATATTTTTTATACTTCGAGTAAGAAGCTCATTTATCGAAATCACTATTTGTTTATTTTATGTATCCTACCAAAAACTTTATAATGTATTTTTACTTCCTTGTACGGAGTAATAAGGAAGTATTGTAATCGCGAAAAATTTCGGTTTTCAGATTTTGATGGAAATAGCCGTTTTGAACTTTTCTGAATCCATTATGACTAGTTTCGACGTGACGTCTGTACGGACGGACGTATGTGTGTCGCATAACTCAAATACGGTTAGACGTAGAAAGTTGAAATTTTGTATTTAGGACTGTTATAGGCGGTTTGCACATATCGAGCATGAGCGCCTCTAGTGGGAGATTCGGCAAAAGTATTAGGTATACAACACGTTTGAATGTTTAATTAAATAAAATGAGCACTGGTTCCCAGCGCTTTTCGTCAATTCTCAAAATACAATTAATAAATAGATTATAAAACGTGATAAAATATTCGTTTTACTCTATGAATTCAAATTTTACATCTCTCGTCCTCATACCATCTTATTATAGAACCTTAGAACTTAGAACAGAACTGGTTGAATTGAAACAGTACCTACAACTACTGTCGAACTGTCAAAGGGTTTACCCTAATATTAATGCATTTTGTCCTGCCAAGGCCCAGGGCGGCGCTGAGACAGGTGACAAGTCAGTGACCTCTATATACATAATGGACCTGCGTCTCCTATATCTATACAATGTAAGGGGCTGTCTCCAGTTATCTGTCATGGTGGACTGGACCTCTCTTTCTAAAAGTGATACGTGCGCATCGCGTCAACTGAATATAGTTAGACACAGCCAAGAGGGCTAAGACAATATTTGTAACTTTATGTTTTATTGCTTTATTTTACTATGTAAGTGTCAAACCAGTATTTAATGTATTTATCTTCAAAAATTTTGTAATATTTATTTTTGTATGAAATATGTGAACAAAAAATGGACAACATTTCTTGGATTATCTATACACAAAAATTTGAGAGAAAACCCCAGTCCACCAGTTATGCGGGTTGCGTTTTCGGTGGAGACACATATATTACCCAAGACGCACGTCCATTATGTATATAGAGGTCACTGTGACAAGTTGACATACTAGCGCCATATAAGTAATAAGTAAGATATTAAATGTAGTAATTGAACGGAGGATGGCTTCAACACAGAAGAGTTTTCCTGTGAACGAATCTTTTGATTCAGGTGATGCAAATTTCTGTGTTGAGTATTTTAGATTTTTATTACTTCCTTGTACGGAGTAATAAGTATTGTAATCCCGAAAAATTTCGGTTTTCAGATTTTGATGGAAATATCCGTTTTGACTTTTTCTGAATCCATTATGACTAGTTTCGTCGTGACGTCTGTACGTATGTATGTACGTACGTACGTCTGTACGTATGTGTGTCGCATAACTCAAATACGGTTAGACGTAGAAAGCTGAAATTTTGTATTTAGGACTGTTATAGCATCTAGTTGTGCACCTCCTATTTTTTGTTTCAATCTATAAACCGGAAGTAGTACTTTTTAAAAATATTTTGATAAATAATTAATTTTAGACAATTTTTTTTATTTTAAATGAAAGATTATGTGATTATTATCTACAATCGGTATTTTATAAATTTTTCTGTATCTTCTATCATTTAAGAATAATTAAAGTATATACTTATAATTTAGTATTTCGGTATCTTGTAGTCTATGATCGATTAACATTTGTTACTACGTAAAATTTAAATGATTATGACATGACAGTGACAGTAGCAGTGACAATAGTAAAATATCGTTTATATCTTCTTCTGCAGTTTAAATAAAATGACTAAAATATATACTAGCAGTAGTAAGTAATACTTGTATATTAATATATTTGTATAATATAATTCTACATTTTAGTTATTAAGAAAAGTATGAACAGTTTAATAGGTGTACAAGGAAGTCATGTGGTGTCCACGTCAGATTTTTATTTGTATATTTTAAAGGGACACCGGATTGTATGTTATATAATATTTATGTTTATAAGTCTAGATATGGCGGAAGGTTGTGTGCAGGCCACTTCAGATTTTTTATTATACAGGGTGTAACAGAAATAAGTGCTTTAATTTTAACCTGTAATGTCCCTCCACGAGAGAAATAATGTACCGTAATCAATTTTTTCCTAACTCTTCTAGTTTTTGAGTTAAAATTCTTCAAAGATTTTTCACAAATTTGATTACCCGCCTATGGAACACATCAACAATCAAATTAAAAAACAACAATTACCGACTGTCAAAACAAAAACATGTTCACTATTAATTTAATTTATGCTGCGCTGTTCTTGTTATTCTGCGCAGTGATAGTGCTGGAACTGCCTGTTATTTGTTGCGCAGTTATTTTTGTTGTGCGCAATGCTGCAAGCTGCAATCAGCTGATTCGTGTTCGTCCACCTATGAATCTATGATTCCTGCCCAAACATTTAAAGAAAATCGCTGCTGGTAGTTGTTTTCCTTGATAGCGTGCGGGTTTTCGTTTGTCCAAATGTGTGTGTTGTGCATGTTGAAAATACCTTCTCTTGTAAATCCCGCCTCATCAGTTGACAATACAAGTGGTAAAAAATGTTGCTGCTCTTGTATTTTACCAATAGCCCATTCGCAAAATTGACGTCTACGAGGTGGATCTATATGTAATAAATGTTGTACTTTTTGTACATGGTATGGATGTAGATGTTGTTCTTTTAAAATCCTCCAAACTGTCGTATGTGATACTCCGTGTTGTGATGATAGTCTCCGTGTACTGGTTCCAGACTGAGCTTCAATGCCATCCAATATAGCCTCTTCAACATGTTCAATGTGATGATGACGTTCCCTACCATGATCTTGAGCTGCAGGATTATATCCATAATCACGGAGATGTTGTACAACATTTACAAATGTGCGCACATGAGGCACACGACGATTTGGAAAACGTTCCATGTAAATTCGTTGGGCTTGAGCACCGTTTCCCAGAGCTTCACCATAGGTCAACACAATGTCTGTAGTTGGAACAAATGACACTTGAAGTGACACAACAATCAATTGACAATAACAATGATTTCATGGGTAATGCTACTGAAGTAAATAATTATGTGGAACGACTCGTCAATTTACGGGGTTGAAAAAATGCTTTTTTAAAATGCGATTTCTAAAAAAATGTTTACGGAACATTGTTCCTCACGACGAGTTACATTACTGGTTAAATTTAAAGCACTTATTTCTGTTACACCCTGTATATGCGTGTGTGTGGATGTGCGCACACGCGTGTGCATCTGTGTACGTGTGTGTATGTGTATGTGCCCGAAAAAATATTAAAATTTTAAAAATTGGATTTCTGTACTAGGTAGTCGAAAAGGTATATCCATATCTCAAATTAAATTCGAAAAAATATTAAAATTTTAAAAATTGGATTTAGTCCGGCAGCCAAACAGGGCTTTTTGATGGAACCGTGTTTTGAAATATTAAGTTTTTTTTAGTGTTGGTATTTCATGTTTAGGGTATGTAGATTCATAAAATTGCAGGTACCCACGCAGTACCTTTGGGCAACCCCCAGAATTTAAGATGGCGGCCATCCGTGTAATAAATATTTTGATACCGTGCAAATTTGTGGTTATTTTGTCATAAATATAATTTTCTCGTATATTTATATTTATACATGAAACCCCGCCACCCCTTAAAAAAAATATGAAAAAAAAAAAGTATGAAATAAATTTTTGTTATGTGTATTTAAGACAAAAAGTGATATAAAGGTACCTACTCACAAGTAATTCCAACCACGACTGGACGCCTCGGTCGTAAACAATTTGCTTGTATCTACCTTGTACCTTAATGTTTCACTTTTTGTCCTACAATCGAGGAAATAAATAATATAGTCAGCCGGATTTAAAATAACTTATTTAAAAATAATTAAAAATTTTAAACTAAATTTAGCACAAAAGTATGCACATTTCTGCGTTGTTATATTAAGTTTCCAATTTTGAAATGTATTTGTGTGGAAATAACAACAATTTATAGCAAAAATGAACTATGATTTTGACACATTTTTAGAAACTGTTAAATTCAATCACGTCTATTATCAATCATCATCCAAAAAAATTTATATTTTGATAATATAGTGTAGTCATAAGCTATGTGAATTTATTTGTTGATAATGATAATTTTGTTTATAATGAAATCTAATACACGTGAACATTAAGGATCTTGGTTACTGGTAAATGAGATTGTATGAGATGTATCTACCTAATGTTAGGTGAAAAACATAAGTAAAAAAATATAAATTTTATTTAAAAATAATTATGTTTTTGTAAATTGAGAAAGAAATAACCCAAGCTACTAACGCTACTTCGATACGAAACTTCTATAGAATAGTAGAATATTGTCTGCAAGATCCGAGTCCAACCGAACGCACACGAATATATCCGAAAGATTATAAGAGCAACTTAGTACTGAAAATATGGCGTTATGGTCCGTCCCAAACTTCTTTGCAGTGACGTCATACCTGTAGTTCGTATGAATCAATTTGAAATTATGGCGGGAAAGTTATATTTTGATATCAAATATTTTAAAACTATATTATGTGAATATTTGGAATAACTATATAAATTTAATAATAAATAAATACCTCTAGAACAGCTGACACGGGAATAAGTAATTCTCCTTTTTCTTTTTTAAGCAGTAAAATATTGGTACAAATTCAAGTCAATCTACATTGTGTGTTTATTATTGCTAATATGTATGCATAAAACAACGATATACCTATGTTAAATTATTTAATCACAGTGAAAATAGTTTTTATTTGTTTTAAGCCACATTCACATAAGCACTTAGTTTTAAGGTTTACATTTATGTTTACGTTTACGAAAGTTTGAATACATGTAACTAAATACGAGCATCCACAGTGCTTGAAAGTGGCAAGTGTGAATGCTCGTATTTAGTTATATGAATTTAAACTTTCTTAAACGTAAACATAAATGTAAACCTTAAAACTAAATGCTTATGTGAATGAGGCTTAACAGTTTCAAAATGTATTTCATAAAACAACATGAAAAACAGCCTACTCATATAACAAGTTATAATTGCTGGTATATCAACGTACGTTTTCTATTTCTTTCTTTTTCTACTTCATAATATAAACAAAGAACAAAACTTCACGTAACAGTATCAATACTTCGCAAATTTCGAATGACATACGTGTTTCAACTAAATATATGACTGTAATAAGATAGAAAGAGTAAGACAATGTATTCTTTAGTTATTCTTAAAAATAAAATAATGACGTAACGGCAAAGAAGTTTGGGACGGACTTTACACGCTACGATGGCAGCACAGCACGTACCCATACACTGCGCTACGTAAACACCTGTAAGATTGCCAATCTTCCCCTATATTATTTAATCAATGGCTATACATTTGGATGGTCTTTTTAACTAATCACCCTACCAATGAACCCTGACATACCAAAGTTGAGCCTACTTATGAGTTTTTTTTTAGAGACACATTTTATTTTTTTGTACTTTATGGAGGTTTTACAGGTGTCTTTTGCTTTCTTACTATTAATTGTGACATATTAAAATATGATTGTATATTTTTAAATTAAAAATATTCCGATAATTAATGAAGTTACAGCGAAAAACAAATTTACGCGCAATTTTGTTCAAAGCCACCTCCTAGTTCATTGTACCCCCACTTTACGGTACTTTCATCGAGATATTGAAGAAAAATTGGGTGGTGTTCAAGTAAAGTAGGTACCTACTACTTTTTGTAAATGGACTGCTACCAAAATTTAATGGGTTCTGAAGATTCTTACTTAAAATTAAATTTAAAATTTGGTTCCCAATTTAATGTTTGATATTTTTTGAGATATCGTACCGGAAAATAATCATAATGCCCAGTGCACACGGAGAAACATTTTGACAAGTTTCCTGAAAAAAGTTTCCAGAAAATGGAGATTTTCTTTGAAAAACTATAAATATGTTTATGATCACATTTGACGATTTGACAAATAAGAAGTTAGTTGCACTTCACAATGTTTCCTGAAAACGCCTCATTTTTATAGGCGCCGTTAAAACTTTGAAGTTTCCGGAAACTTTTTCCAGGAAACATGTCAAAAAGTTTCTCCGTGTGCACTAGGCATAACATCATACGCACACAGACACACACCCGCAGAGACGTCATCTCGAAAATATTAACTTTGACTCTAGGAACCCTAAAACGTGCTAACCAAAATCTCACACTCGATAATTTTAACTTGTCACGATACCTCTCTTATAGAATATGAGGCGAGAGTTTAAAGTGAGTATATTTGATTTATTGTTCTTCAAAAATTCTGACATTTTACCACAATGCCATAATATATTAATGAAAAAGACCTAAAACGCACCTGTATGGATACTTCAGCAACCAAATTTCGGTCATTTGGATCATGGAATGTACCTAAATCATCACCAATAGGAATGTTCCGAACAATGCGTCCCAACATAGAACCTTTTTCACGGATTTTTTTTGTTAAAGCTCTAGTATCAATACCAGATATTCCAGGTACATTCTGCTCTTTCATCCATTGAGATAAAGTTTTAACCTGTCTCCAATGACTTGGTTCTTCACTAAGTTCTCCAACAATAAGACCAGCTGCCCAAATTCGATTTGATTCAAACCAGCTATTGATAAAAAAGAATATAACGTAATTGTTAATTTAAATAAATAATTTTACTTACTATGGTAAACCATGTTCGTCTTTTTGATCATCAGGAACACCGTAGTTTCCAATTAAAGGATATGTAAGAATTAATATTTGTGCGTGGTACGATGGATCAGTTAGAGATTCTGGATAACCGACCATGCCAGTTTGAAATACTTGAAAAATAAATACAAATATTTTACACAAAAGATGGTGTAATTTTTTTAAAATTTTTTAGATGGAAATCACATTTGCTTTTCCCAAAAAACAATTTTTTTTCAAATTTTTAAAGAAAAACACCAATTTGATTTAAGTTAAACTCGTGCTTTTAGGAATATGCTCGGAATTGTTTTTAAAGAAGGCTCCGCGTTAGGGAAGGAGGGAGCGCAAAAACAACCAAATACCCTTCTTGTCTCACGAACTCGGTTTTAGTAGGAACTCTAATCAAGATATTCCTATTCCTATAACCTACTTGTTTTACGCGTAATTATTCGCTTTTTAGGAAATACACACGAAGTTATTGTTTTTGAAATATGCTCCGCCAGGGGCCAAAAACAACCAAATACTCTTCTTGAGTCCCACATAGGTACCTACTTCGTTTTAGAAGAAACTGTCTCTTGGTTACATTTGAATGATTTATTTCTATTAAAAAAATTAAAAAACAGAAAAAGTAAAAAAAGGACTAAATATGCATTTTCGCTTATTTTTTTCTTATTTAGTAAATAGGACATAATTTAAGCACTCTCAATACAAAAATACGCACTCCCATAAACTTCACATTATCTAAAAATAATGTTTTATCTTGTTTGTTAATTTTTCTTGAAATTAATATTAATTATTAAATTTGACTTATTATTCATACGATCACGAGCAAAATTAAATCAGCAAATTATTATAACTATATTTGTGTTCTTTTATTGGCAAACATTTAGTGGTGTAACAAGTAACACAACTATGCACCTCGTTCTAATAAATTGTTTGTTTTTATTTTATATGAAATATTTGAATGATAATATAGGTATTTTTATTTATTTCATTTAATTACTTTTCCTTAATGCGCAATAATATTTCAGTCAACTCAATTATTTTTGTTCAGCGCATGCTCACCGGGATACCATGTGCGACGTGACATTTTCTACCAAAAGGGTGAATTTTATTTCAATAACATTGCAATAGTAACTTAATAAATACAGACAATGATTCAAGTTTTTTAATTTTATCATAATAATTATATTTATTTAATAAGAATTTATTTGGTATTTGTTCTGTAATTTGTAAAAAGTTTCTGAACGTTCCCTAATAATATCTCACATTGTCACATTTATATAAATTTTGTTGCAATTCTTAGGTAATAATTAATAATTGAAAAATAACGTAAATTTACTGAACAATTTAAACGAATTTTTATAGGTACCTATTAATTAGATATTTAAGATCATCAAAACAATTATTTCTCTTTTATCTAATTTAATTCGCCATGTAATATACTGCAAGTAATACCTAATAATTATGAATAAATTATTTTTGGGATACAAACATGAATGTAAATAATGCTTAGTCCAAGCACCCATGTGCCATGTATAATACTACCGGTTTCAAAAATATTAGTAACCACGTGTTATTTAACCTACCAATTTCTCCATCAGTTGCAACTTCTGCTCCGAAAGATGTTCCAGGAAGAATTGTTCCATCTTCAAAAACTAAGTAACAAAGATGATTTTTGTTGTCAGACATGATTATCTTAATTATCACTTATTTATTTTAGTGTACACAATTTTTAAAAAAATTAAATATAATTGTCTTGTCACAGAACTTATTATGAATCACTTATGAATGAAATTTGCGAAGGCTATAACTTGAGTATATTTAATCAATTTCTAGTTGTTTCTTTAAATTTGTGAGAACACTTCAAGTGTGTGTGTATTGCCGCTCTTTAGAGAAGCAAATACCTAATAGTTCTTTATCATCATCACAGTGGACGAGTGGACAATCGTCAAGCTTACAACTCTACTTGATTTTCGAAAAACAGTCGTCCAGTTAAGTTGTCAGACTGAAAGAAACCGGTTATTGATAGATTGATAAGTTCTTATGAACCTGACCATGTTTACTTCTTTACGATTTAGATAATAATGTTTTGAGTAGAATAAGGTATATTACCTATCTACATGTTTAGGAATAAACTTTAGGAATAATATTTTGAAATGCGCAACACGTATTTGTGTAGTACGGCGCGGCGAGAAAGTTCGGTCTTCGATCTAGGCTTGTCCTGTGGGTCGAGGCGGGTGGACAGGGGCGGACTCAGGGCCGGGGTACCTATTCTAATTCATAGCGACAGTCGCTAGCGAAGTTCAGTTGATAACTTCGTGACGTCATTCCGTTTGTAACTATATCAAGGGTTAGGGATATTTGGCCTCCAGTTGATAACGACTGATAGAGATTTTACATTTAACTGTGAAATTTGGCAAGAAAAACTGCTAAACCACCATTTTACCTATCACTTATCGTAAACGTATTATTTGTTTTAAAATAAGCCATTTTTTTTTAAATAAATTATTTTTTCAAGAAAAATGTCAATTTCTTATTTCTACAATTTCTAAGATGAATTATTTAATAAACTAATCAAAAATATTAAATACATATAATGAACCCATAATTTATTGGTAATTTATGTTTATAAAATAAATATTTTAACCTCACAACGAACAAAAATCAATGGAACTCGCAAGTCTACGTAGCGAGGGTTGATAAGTCGTAGCGACAGTCGCTACTACAGTGGCTACTAGTACTACGTCACACATGGTCAGTGTTGTAATAGATAATATTATTTATTATCTAGATAAAGATAAAGATAACGTATTTTTTATTTATCTAGATAAGATAATAGATAATCATTGAATAAATTATCTAGATAATAGTTAATAGATAAATAATAATTATCTAGATAATTATTAGATAATTCATAGATAATACAAAAATAAATAAATGACATATTCTAAAGTATAAGCGGTACTAGCTAGCGAGCCGGCAGCGTTCCAAGCTTGTGCGTTGTATGCTTACACAGTTTGATTACATTTTAATTCGATTAAAACTACAAATGAAAAAAATTGTTCTAATTTTACAAAAATTATTATCTAGATGATATTTAAAAAATAGATAAAGGTAATTTGTAATTTTATCTAGATAAGATAATAGATAAAAATATATTATCTAGATGATTTATCTAGATATAATTATCTAGATAAGTTACAACACTGCACATGGTGGGAGGTTATCAAGACAACCCAAGTTATCAACGTTCATAAGTGAAATAGAATAGGACCCCGGGTTAAGGTTCTTTCGGGCCTGAGGCGGTAAAAAATTTCGGGCCCCTACAATAATACACCAAAAAATATATTTTATAATTTTTTTTATAAACTATACGTTGAAGTATATTTTTCTCTTGCTTTCTTTAACGCAAAGTTTTTTATAAGGTTATCTGCGTCGATATTATCCATACCATCGCTCTCAACATATAGCAATGAAAACGAGTGCGGGCCACGGCTCCGATGAAAACGCATCTAGCCTATTTTGGCCCATAGTTGATCTTAGGTAATTTTTTACCCGTTTCAACGCGGAAAACGATCTCTCTGCGAAACGTTTGATAACGGAATAGTAAAATAAATTTCTAACAAGGTAATAATATTAGGGAATGTGAACCTAGAGCAGACTGCGCCAGTTCAAATTTTTTATTAATTGTGTCAGAATTTGTGTTTTTGCAAAGAATTTGAAAATGTTGAAACTCTTCTCTTAAATTTGATGATTCAATATCTCGTTGATATTTAACAGAGAGCTTTTCTAGAGAATCATCGATAATGTTCTGATCATTTGTAAAAAAAATCTTACGTGGACACCACATGACTTCCTTGTACGCCTATGAAACTGTTCATACTTTTCTTAATAAGTAAAATGTAGAATAATATAAAAAAATCTGACTTTATTCTTTTAACTTATTATACAAATATATTAATACTTATATAAGTACTACTACTACTGCTACTATACTCACAAATATATTTTAGTCATTTTATTTAAACTGCAGAACTGCAAATTTTACTACTGTCACTGTCATGTCATAATCATTTAATTTTTACTTAGTAACAAATGTTAATCGATCATGGACTACAAGATACCGAAATACTAAATTATAAATATATACTTTAATTATTCTTAAAAATGATACCAGATACAAAAATATTTATAAAATACCGATTGTAGGTAACAATCACATAATCTTTCATTTAAAATAAAAAAAATTGTCTTAAATTAAATATTTATCGAAATATTTGAAAAAAGTACTACTTCCGGTTTATAGATTGAAACCAAAAATAGGAGGTGCACAACTAGATGCTATAACAGTCCTAAATACAAAATTTCAACTTTCTACGTCTAACCGTATTTGAGTTATGCGACACACATACGTCCGTCCGTCCGTACGTACAGACGTCACGACGAAACTAGTCATAATGGATTCAGAAAAGGTCAAAACGGATATTTCCATCAAAATCTGAAAACCCGAAATTTTTCGCGATTACAATACTTTCTTTTACTCCGTACAATGAAGTAAAAACATTTGAAAGTAGATTCAACTTCAGAATATGATTCTTACTTACTTAAATCTTGTACCAAAGAATCACATAACGTAAAACACATTAATTTTATAATTTTCCCTACCACGCAATTCTGTTTCATTATCTCTAGTTTCATCAGCAAACAGCAAACACTTTTCTCTTTCTTATTCCCTTCATCTCATCGTGCTATAGTGCCTCTGTCTCAATTTCAGCAGCCATTGACTTGGCTATACATTCCAAATAATCAAATTTATCTCTAAGCTCATTAATAAATATTACAAGTGATTCTAAAAGTTGAACTCCAGAAGTAAGGTTTAATGAAGGGCTTTCTAGGTCTAGGGCTTTCATGGCACATGCTCAGTTAGCGAACGCAGTTGTATGAATAGACTGAATAGCCAATAACAATAAACGTTTTCTTATACTAATTATTTTCCATATAATATAATTTGTTTAGTCATCATAAGTTTGTTTTAGAGATATACTCATCGTATATGTATAAAAAAAATTGGTGCGTGGCCGGGCCCCTGGCAGGCCCGGCCCTGATGCGGCCGCCTCATGCGCTTTATGGATAATCCGGCACTGGGCGGACTGTACCGGTACCGAGTGAGATATTTCCCAATGGGCCGCGATTAATTCGGGCCGACTGCCGACATGATAGGACCGATCATCGATAACGATAATAATTATTTACCTTCCGCTTCATATTCTATAAGGAGAGGTATTGTCAAGGGTCAAAATTTTCGAGTGTGAGTTTTAAGCACGATATACAGGGTGATTGTCGTCCGGCACTAGGAATATGTCGTTAAGGGTCCTTTCGAGTTATGACATAAAGTGCTTTGCACAGCTTTGCGAGTTTACTTTTTATCAGGGACCTGAATTGTTGAAAATAACGGTTCGGGTTCGGTTCGTGGTTCGATAAAAAAATTTGGTTCGGTTTTGTGTTCCGGTTCTAAATTTTTATTTTTGTCCGGTTCGCGAATCGGTTCAATTTGGGTTCAACAGTTGATATTTAAATTTATATTTAAATTTTTTTTAAATACACTCAAATGCAATAGGTATTATAAGTTTAATGAAGATACATTTTTACATTTATATTAACAATAGAAAATAAAATAAATTATTATTGCAAAATGCAAACACAAACAAAACAAAGTACTAGGCAACTTGAAAACTAGAAACTTAAACTAAGTAACAAGAAGGAAACATATTAACAAACCGGTTTTTCGAACTGGTTCAGTATTTGTGTTCCGGTTAAAGTTCTTGTTCTTTTTACTTCCTTGTACGGAGTAATAAGGAAGTATTGTAATCCCGAAAAATTTCGGTTTTCAGATTTTGATGGAAATATCCGTTTTGACCTTTTCTGAATCCATTAGGACTAGTTTCGTCGTGACGTCTGTACGTATGTACGTACATGCGTACGTACGGATGGACGTATGTGTGTCTCATAACTCAAATACGGTTAGACGTAGAAAGTTGAAATTTTGTATTTAGGACTGTTATAGCATCTAGTTGTGCACCTCCTATTTTTGGTTTCAATCTATAAACCGGAAGTAGTACTTTTTTAAAATATTTCGATAAATATTTAATTTAAGACAATTTTATTTTGAATGAAAGATTATGTGATTATTACCTACAATCGGTATTTTATAAATATTTTTGTATCTGCTATCATTTAAAAATAATTAAAGTATATATTTATAATTTAGTATTTCGGTATCTTGTAGTCCATGATCGATTAACATTTGTTACTACGTAAAATTTAAATGATTATGACAGTACAGTGACAATTAGTCCAGCGGCTTACTAATATATAATGTGAATTGTGCACTTCGAGCCAAAAGCTATTTTATTTTTTTTCTTATTTAACACACCTTTTTGAGTATTTTAAGGGGTGGAGGCATCACAGAAGTGTCCGTGTCAACCGCCATTTTGAAAAAATTGTCCCCGTTTTTTGTTTTTCGCGTTTATCTTGCAATTGGTTTACATTACGTAGAAAACTGTTAAACGGAATTGTAGACCACAAAATTCTCTACAAGATAGATTTATATAGATTTTTTTATAAATGGCACTGTTTGCTAGAAAATCAAGAAAATGAATTTTGCATATTTTCGAATTATTTATAAAGTCGTTATTTTGTCATAACACAGGAAAATGGCTGTAATATTTTAACGGATAAAGATATCGACTTCCGGTTTTAAGCATTCGATTTCTGAAACATTTTTCTATAAAAAACATAATTTTCAAAATTTTGGAGATTCTGGTGTAGCCGCAATTTAATTATATTCTACAAGAAAACAAAATAAATATTAGTCATTTTTGTGTTTAATTCATCTGCCATTTCTGAACGGATAATAATACCGACTTCCGGTTTCCAGCATTCGATTTGTCGAACTTTTTTCTTTTGGATGCATTATTTCAAATATTTAAGAGGGCCTATGTTGAGCCGAAATTTAAACAATTTAAATATATTTATTCATATTTTGAGTTTAATTAGCCGTAGATTTCGAATGGATTAAAGTATTGACTTCTGGCTTTCAGTTCTGAATAGAAACATGTTTGTGAAAACTTATACTGGAAACCGGAAGTGATATTTTACTATGCTCTGAAATTACAGTTAATTATATAAAATAAATAAGAAACACTAATTATCTTGCAGTAAATCTGTGTAATATCACTTCCGGTTTTCGGTTTTAGTGTTTACATATATGTTTCTATTCAGAACTGCGAACCAGAAGTAAATTTTTTAATCCATTCGAAAACCACAGCTAATTAAACTCAAAATATGAATAAATATATCTATATTCTTTAAATTTCGGCTTAACAAGACCCTCTTAAATTTTTGAAATAATGCATCTAAAAGAAAAAAGTTCTACAAATCCAATGCTGAAACCCGGAAGTCGATATTATTATCCGTTTAGAAATGACAGATGAATAAACACAAAAATGACTAATATTTATTTAGTTTTCTCGTAGAATATAATTAAATTGTGGCTACACCAGAGTCTCCAAAATTTTGAAAATTATGTTTTTTATTGAAAAATGTTTCAGAAATCGAATGCTTAAAACCGGAAGTCGATATCTTTATCCGGTAAAATATTACAGCCATTTTCCTGTGTTATGACAAAATAACGACTTTATAAATAATTCGAAAATATGCTAAATTCATTTTCTTGATTTTCGAGCAAACAGTGCCATTTATAAAAAAATCTATATAAATCTATCTTGTAGAGAATTTTGTGGTCTACAATTCCGTTTAACAGTTTTCTTCGTAATGTAAACCAATTGCAAGATAAACGCGAAAAACAAAAAACGGGGACAATTTTTTCAAAATGGCGGTTGACACGGACACTTCCGGTGATGCCTCCACCCCTTAAAATTCTCAATAAGGTATGGTAAATAAGAAAAAAAATTAAAATTGCTTTTAGCTCGAAGTGGACAATAATTTCACTAAGCCGCCGGACTAAATAGTAAAATATGCTTTATATCTTCTTCTGCAGTTTAAATAAAATGACTAAAATAGATTTGTGAGTATAGTAGCAGTAGTAGTAGTACTTATATATTATTATTATTATTATTGTACAAGAGGTGGTCTTGCGTCCCTGTATTGCGGCCTTGAGGCCTATTGTACCCTCTGAAATTAATCCTCGTTGAGGAGTCCCGTTTCTTTGATGAAGTCCAGGATTTCCTTCAATTTAATTCTTTTTGTAGCCTCTAATTGTAGTTTTTTGGCTCCCAGGGGCCTGTGTCTGCTGTTCACAAAAGCTTCACAGTGACATATCAGGTGAAGGGGTGTTTCATCCTCTTCTCCACAGCCTCTGCATATTGGTTCTTCGGTGAGTCCTAGTGTATGCATGTGCTTATTTAGTTCACAGTGTCCCGTTATAAGTCCTGTTAATAACCTTGTGTTATTCTTACTCATTGTCAGTAAGTTTTCCGTCCTTTTTCTGGAAGGTTCATCCAGTAAGACCTTAGCATGTCTCTGACCTGGTGACTCTTTCCAGTGGACTTTGTGCCATTGCCAAAGCAATGTTTTGATCTCCTTCTTGGTCGTTTCAAATGAGACTCCACAAGCTGGTTCTGGTCCTATGTAGGGCAGTTTTGTTCCTTCTTTCGCTAGAAGGTCAGCTCGCCGGTTTCCTTCTATTTCCGAATGCCCGGGGACCCATATTAGTTTTACTTTGTTCCTGGCTCCTAATGCATTTAGCTCATGAATGCAGTTCAGGACTAAGCCTGATCCCGCTTCACATGATCCCAATGCCTTTAGTGCAGCTTGACTATCCGTTACTATGGAGATTTTCCTATCTATGTAGTTGCTCTCCAGTAGTACTTGCACACAAGTTAAGATAGCGTATACTTCAGCTTGAAATACTGTTGTATTTGTTCCGACTCCAAACGACAGGTTGTGTCTCAGTCCTCTTACCCCATGTATTCCAGCTCCAGCTCCTTTGGTGGTCTTGGAGCCGTCCGTGAACATTACTATGTCCTCGTTTTTCACCGGGTTATTGTCATGTTCCCATGCATCCCTACCAGGAATCAATATCCTGAAGGTTTTGTCAATGATGTACATTTTATTTACCCGATCTGGTGTCATCTGTAAGATGGGTTGTTTCTCGATCTCTGTAAAGATTGCAGAGTGTCCTATTCGAGAATTATCTTCCTCTTATAGTATTTTCTGCATGTATGCTCCACTGATTGCCCTCGCCTTCACCACCAGGTGAAGTGGAGGTAGATTTAGTAAAGTTTCCATGGCAGCTGTTGGTGTAGTTGACATCGCTCCTGTGATTCCTAAACAGGCTAATCGTTGCACCCTGCTTAGTTTATCTTTGCTATGTTTTGTTGAAGTTCTTTGCCACCAGGCAAGGCTGGCGTATTCTATGACTGGCTTGATCATTACAGTGTAAATCCAGTAAGTCATTTCTGGAGACAGACCCCAGTTTTTTCCAAACATTCGCCTGCAGGGCCATAGGGCCCTGATGGCTTTATTTGTCACATTTTCTACGTGTGATTTAAAAGTCAATCCGCTATCTAGTGTTACGCCTAGATAATTGACTTCTTTCACCATCACTAATGATTTTCCGTACAGGTGTACCTGTTTTAGTTCGTTTTGTGAATGGTACGATTGCTGTTTTTGCTGGATTTACTGACAATCCCTCTTTCTCGCACCACTTTTGGATAAAATTCAGGGCATCGTCTGCATAGCCGATGGTTGTGTAACCTGCTTTATTCAGTCCTCGCAGGAGATCGTCCACAACAAGACACCACAGTACAGGGGATAAAACCCCTCCCTGCGGACATCCTCGCGCGGCTCGTACCCCCACAAGCTGATCATTAAACGAAGTATAGATATCTCTATTTTTCAGCATGTTTGAGATCCATCCACATACTGTGGGATGTATTCCCCTATTCACTGCTGCTCTTTTTATAGACTCAAAATAGGCATTATCGAACGCCCCTTCTATGTCCAGAAATGCTCCTAGTGCAACTTCTTTGTCTTTCAAGTGTTTTTTCCATTCGTCGAACGACTTCGCATATAGCCATTTCGCACGATTTTTCTGATTGATAAGCATACTGGTATTTGTGGAGCGGAACTTCGCTCAGCACGGTATCCCTGATGTGTCTCTCAATCAGTCTTTCCAAAAGTTTGAGAAGGAAAGATGTAAGGCTAATTGGCCGAAACGATTTAGCCTGGGCGTAGGATTCTCGTCCCGGCTTGGGTATAAATACCACTTTTACCTATCTCCACATCTTTGGTATGTACGCCAGTGCTAAACTAGCCCGTAGCATTGTACCTAGGATGAGTGTCAGTTGTTCTATCCCCTGCTGCAACATAGCTGGTATAATTCCGTCCATTCCTGGAGATTTAAATGGTAAGAACTTTCCTATTCCCCATTTAATTTTTGACTGATTGATTACTTGTTTTGCAAGTTTCCAGTCATCCTTAGTTGCCCTTGTGAAAGAATCTACTAAGTTTTCTTGTTGATTTGTGCTGTCTTGTCCCAGGGTAACTGATTCTGGGAAGTAAGTTTGTAGCAAGAGCTCCATTGTCTCTTTTCCCCCTCAGTGTACTCCCCGGTGTCTTTTTTAAGAGAGCCAAGTTTGCTCTCTTTGCCTTTTAACAGAGCTTTTTGAAGTCTAGCACTCTCAGGGGTCTGTTCTAGTTCCTGACAATACTTCCTCCACGAATCTCTTTTAGCTTTCCTTATGGATTTGTTATATTCCGTTAATTTGGCTCTATAAGCCAAGCTTAGTTTATCTTTGCTATGTTTTGTTGAAGTTCTTTGCCACCAGGCAAGGCTGGCGTATTCTATGACTGGCTTGATCATTACAGTGTAAATCCAGTAAGTCATTTCTGGAGACAGACCCCAGTTTTTTCCAAACATTCGCCTGCAGGGCCATAGGGCCCTGATGGCTTTATTTGTCACATTTTCTACGTGTGATTTAAAAGTCAATCCGCTATCTAGTGTTACGCCTAGATAATTGACTTCTTTCACCATCACTAATGATTTTCCGTACAGGTGTACCTGTTTTAGTTCGTTTTGTGAATGGTACGATTGCTGTTTTTGCTGGATTTACTGACAATCCCTCTTTCTCGCACCACTTTTGGATAAAATTCAGGGCATCGTCTGCATAGCCGATGGTTGTGTAACCTGCTTTATTCAGTCCTCGCAGGAGATCGTCCACAACAAGACACCACAGTACAGGGGATAAAACCCCTCCCTGCGGACATCCTCGCGCGGCTCGTACCCCCACAAGCTGATCATTAAACGAAGTATAGATATCTCTATTTTTCAGCATGTTTGAGATCCATCCACATACTGTGGGATGTATTCCCCTATTCACTGCTGCTCTTTTTATAGACTCAAAATAGGCATTATCGAACGCCCCTTCTATGTCCAGAAATGCTCCTAGTGCAACTTCTTTGTCTTTCAAGTGTTTTTTCCATTCGTCGAACGACTTCGCATATAGCCATTTCGCACGATTTTTCTGATTGATAAGCATACTGGTATTTGTGGAGCGGAACTTCGCTCAGCACGGTATCCCTGATGTGTCTCTCAATCAGTCTTTCCAAAAGTTTGAGAAGGAAAGATGTAAGGCTAATTGGCCGAAACGATTTAGCCTGGGCGTAGGATTCTCGTCCCGGCTTGGGTATAAATACCACTTTTACCTATCTCCACATCTTTGGTATGTACGCCAGTGCTAAACTAGCCCGTAGCATTGTACCTAGGATGAGTGTCAGTTGTTCTATCCCCTGCTGCAACATAGCTGGTATAATTCCGTCCATTCCTGGAGATTTAAATGGTAAGAACTTTCCTATTCCCCATTTAATTTTTGACTGATTGATTACTTGTTTTGCAAGTTTCCAGTCATCCTTAGTTGCCCTTGTGAAAGAATCTACTAAGTTTTCTTGTTGATTTGTGCTGTCTTGTCCCAGGGTAACTGATTCTGGGAAGTAAGTTTGTAGCAAGAGCTCCATTGTCTCTTTTCCCCCTCAGTGTACTCCCCGGTGTCTTTTTTAAGAGAGCCAAGTTTGCTCTCTTTGCCTTTTAACAGAGCTTTTTGAAGTCTAGCACTCTCAGGGGTCTGTTCTAGTTCCTGACAATACTTCCTCCACGAATCTCTTTTAGCTTTCCTTATGGATTTGTTATATTCCGTTAATTTGGCTCTATAAGCCTCCCAATCTCCAGTTTGTCTAGCATTGTTGAACAACCTCCTCGTATCAGTTCTCAGACGGGATAGTCCCTCGTGCCACCAAGGCACGTTCCTTGAGGTTCTTTTTTCCTTTTCTGGGCAGCTGATTTCGAAGGCTGTTTTTATTGCAGTACGGAAATTGCTTTCCATAATTTTTTAATTCCGCTGAGTTTGTCACCTTTCAAAGGCAATACTCTAACTCAATTTCTAATTGTTGTCTGTAAAGATCCCAATTAGTTCTTTTTGGATCTCTGTAGGGTACAGGTTTTGGTTTGTCAGTTTCTATGTCGAATCTAATGTATCTATGGTCAGAAAGAGACGGCTCTTCTGAGACATGCCAGTTTTTTACCATACTACATGCGTATACGGTACCAACTGTTATATCAATGACCTCCCTTCTTCGGATGTCCACGAAGGTAGGTTCATTGTCCCTATTGGCTAACTCTAAGTTATTTGTAAACAAATAATCAAGAAGTGACTCACCCCGTTTATTGGTCCCAGTACTGCCCCAAACTGCGTGATGTGCATAAGCGTCGTATGCCACTAGGATTTGCCACCCTTGTGTCCAAGCGCGCTCCACCAGTTTCCTGAAGCCTTCTGGTGGTGGGTTGTCTGGTTGGTCGTAGGGCAGGTATGCGGATCCGAGTATTATCTTCCTCACGCTCCCTGCTATCGACACAACCAGTTTTGTGGCTACTACGTCACTGTAACATAAGTCCCATAGCGGTAATACATTTAGCTCAACTTTGAGTAAGATACAGGCTCTGGGTCTAGATTCTGAAGTATCATAGATGACCCTTTTCCCCTTTCCCCCTAAGCCTTTGATTTCACCTTTCTACGTCCAGGGTTCCTGGACTAAAGCCACATCGATATTGTGTTTAGTCATAAATGCACCAAGGGCAGCTGATGCGGCCCTACAGTGATGTAAGTTGATTTGAACAATGCGCAACATTGTATCTTACCTTTATGTAGATGGATGTTGAGGGTCCTCCGAAGACTCCTCAACTTCCATTTCTCCTTTCTCCTCGACCACGTCTTCCTTCTTCTTGGCGAGGGCTTTAAATGTGACCTGTGTGAGGTTCACATATGGCTTGTGGTTCCACTTGGTTATCTTGTCCCAGGAAGTTTGGTCCATAAGGATAATTAGTTGTTGCCCTTTGGAATCCTCCTTCCTGTCTACTACCCGCCAGTTGATGGTACTGAGCCCTTCGTTCTGGGTGTTTAACCTCTTCAGGATCTTATCCGGTTCCTCCTTGGGCCCCGGTATCCACACCATTGCTCGCACCGGTTTTGGAAGGTCCTTAGCCTCAACGAATCTTAGCTTCGTCCCTTCCACGGGTGTCTCTTGCTGCAACAGCCCGCCTAACCAGTCACGAGTGGCCTGATCACAGCAGGA
The DNA here is from genome assembly GCA_947534325.1 of Agonum fuliginosum. NCBI lineage: Eukaryota > Metazoa > Arthropoda > Insecta > Coleoptera > Carabidae > Agonum > Agonum fuliginosum. The sequence continues at coordinate 19,948,473 of OX384029.1, read as the reverse complement.
TATCCGCAGAGTCCCCTCCCGGTGTCTACAATCTGTGAACTTTGGATGGATGTCCTCGGTGCCGATCGCGTCGATCTTTCCTAGGATCCATCCCTTGATTTTCTCCATGTCGTCCTCCGACAGAGAGATTTCTGGGTCCTCATGCGCAAACGCCATCTTGAACCCAGCAACTGCGTCCTTAAAAGAGTGGTCCCCTTTACTCTTTTCTGCGGCCTGTTCGGTGTACTGCCATCCGACCGGTGTCGCTTGAGCGTCCCAGTCGCGGTAGTACTCTTTACAGAGGTCGTAGCTTTGGCAGATGATTGCTTTACGCCCTCATTGCTTTTAGCTAGCCTCTGCTTCTTCAACTTTCGGCGTGCGGCGCCGGAAAGCTTTGGCCCTATGGGCTTGGATTCTCCGCTCGCTGCGGAGGCTCCTGGTTTGTTGGTAGCTCCCAAGTTCTTCGTTGAGTCCTTGGTGCTGTTTATTGTATTCTGGTCCATAAATGTTCCCACGAGTACCAGGGCTGTGTGGTCACCTGTCCGCTGCCCCGATCTACGCACAGGAAGGCATTCATACAATGGGGTGCGCCCTGTGCCCCAAGGTTGGAACCAGTAATAACTGATCTTCTATTCAGCCATGCATCCCTTCGGCCTGGCTCACTCCATCTTGGGATTTAGGATTTTTATTGAGGTTTTCTCCTCTCGGTCCGGGCGGTGAAGCCAAGACCCCCCGCATTCCACTGTCCGCGAGACATGACCACTGTCAATAGTTGAATACATGGTTTTTCGGATAGGCACACCAGGACTGGTAGTCACTATCCGGCACCGTTAACCCCAGTGCAGGCCCTTAGCCACGATACGACAGCTGGGCTGGGGTGTGTGTTGCCTTTAGTCTGGACTTTCCCCCGTGACCGTCATAAGTCAGGAGTCCACTCCGCGGAGTTTTTACCTCCCGGTAGACCCCCTGGTTACACCAGACAGTGCACGCCCCCGGGATCATTGGATCTCTCAAGCCCTCCTACCACGCCAAGGCGCAACACTCAAGGGGGGTACTTATATATTAATATATTTGTATAATATTATATTTCTACATTTTAGTTATTAAGAAAAGTATGAACAGTTTAATAGGCGTACAAGGAAGTCATGTGGTGTCCACGTCATACATTTTGAAATGTATACTTATACGTATAATCCGGTGCCCATTTAATATATATTCAAATATATATATATATATATATATATATATATATATATATATATATATATATATATATATATATATATATATATATATATATATATATATATATATATATATATATATATATATATATATATATACCGTGTCAATTTATTTTAACGTGAAACATGGGATTTTTCATATCCATGGTTACGAATTTGACAGCAATGTATTAGAGCATTCTTTTTAAAATCGAACATAGGGAATCAATTTAACTGTATTATTCTTGACCAATATAACATATTTGGGCAGATGTAATATTTCCAAGAGACGCTTTCAACATAAACTTTTAATTGTTTAAACTATACCTACATCGTATTTCCAGGTAGCATCAGTTTGACCCCAATTAACAAATTTAAATGTTGCTACCTGGAAATACGATGTAGGTGTAGTTTAAACAATTAATATATATATATATATATATATATATATATATATATATATATATATATATATATATATATATATATATATATATATATATATATATATATACAGAGAGTATATATATGTATATATATATATATATATATATATATACAGAGAGTATATATATATAGTAGTAGTAGGAAAAAGAATAGTGGGAATTCGGTCAAACAGGCCTGAATAAAGTTGTTATGTATTCATTGTATGGCACATTTTTATTTCAAAATTCAATATTTCGGTCGTCAATTGCGACTTTCCTCAGGAATCTGTGATAAAAAACAATAAATTCATGAGTTACAGTGCACGTTAAAAATTAACAAAAAACACTTACAGAAATGAATGTGATATTCAGTAAGTTACCGCCGTGTATCAACGACATATAATATTTCACACATTTACAGCAAAACTCACAAAAAAAATTTGTGAGGTCAGATGATAAAAGATTACAAACATCAACAAATTGGTTTAAAATCCCAAAAACTATTCGAATGCAGGACAATTATGGAAACAGCTGTCTGTCAAATAACAGCTGATTTGCTACAAAAACAAGAAAAGTTACTAGAATCTTGTAAGCCAAGAACGTAACAAAATTGAAAAAAAACCAGCAGAAACACTAGGTAAGTAAACAAAAATTTCAAAAAAAAATCAAAAAATTAAATACTCTTTTATTTGTCTTCTAGCTGTAGTAGCTCGAGAAAAAAACACACTTGCAACGTTTGAACTATAATTCAAGAGGCAAAACAACACGCCAGGACAAATGTTTACTATTCTAGGTGTCAACAAATTCGAAATAACTGAGAAATCCAATCATTACAAAGAAAAAACCTCTCACGTGTGTAATAACAGTAAGTACTAAGTTTTACATTTGGACAGTAGCAGAGTGTAAATGCTATTTAAGTTTCTAATATCTATGTTTTTGTTTATTAGGTTATCATTGACTTCTATGTGAAACATTTCCAGGACCTTTCTTTTGTACATATTCTTTTCGTTGTCTAAAATCTCTACGTTATTATATTCAAAACTATGTTTGTTGATTCTACAGTGATCTACAAGAGCACATGATTTATTGGATTTGTTGATGTCGCTTTTATGCTGTGTAAGCCGCGACAAGAGGGTCTGTTTGGTTTCTCCTACATAAGCTTTATTGCAATTTGCGCATGAAATTTTATATACAATATTACTTCTTTGTAAGTTTTCGATTTTATCTTTAGTTTTAGAGAATAAAGAATGTACTGAGTTAATACTTTTTACCGCTATTTTTATGTTTTCGTTTCTAAACACATTTATTAATCTTGGTGTTAAGTTTTTTATAAATGGAAGAGAAGCATATTTTGCTGCGTTTTGATCTTCTGCAGCGTTGTTGTTATTATTATTGGTTGGCAGTTGTAATTGTCTGTTGTTAGTACTGTCATTACTAAATATTAGTTTTTTTAGTAGGTGTGGTGGGTAATGGGTGTGTCATGCGAGATTTTTATTATTCTCTTCTTAAGGGCTAAGATTGCATTGATTTTTACTCGTAGGGGTTGTTGACTACGGTAGTTCATAAATAAATTTGTTTTCTTCTAGATTAATTTGTATTATTGATATCAATTGTTATTCATTGTTGTACTTGCTTTAGGATTAAAATAAATATCGGGATGCCGATCTACGATCTGGTCTCATTAGCCAAACTCTCGCTTTGTTTTATATCTTATTTTATCTTATGCTATAAAATGACTACAAATTGGATATATGTATTTTTCCGGTCATCTTAACTTTTATCTATCCCCGATGAAAATAAATTATTAAATTGTCTTTAAACATTATTTTTGCGATTTTTGTTGTGAATTTATTTTTTGATCAATTGACTACCTATTTAAAAGGATATTGGAATGGTTACTTTAGTTGAAATAAAATTAAAACATTTTTAACACAATAAATATTATTTCATAAATTATACAAAATAATAAATTTTAAAATAACAAATGATTAATTTTTATTTTTAAACCAGCAGTATAACATAACAAACAGAAGTAAATTATTTTAAGTATTTAAAGCTAATTTGAAGATTTTCTAATGTAAAGACTACCAAATTTTCAAGGAAAAAATCTTCATCTTGGTAAACATCTGGTACGGTATTATTCTGCATTAGGTATGGCCATAGGTACCATTCTTGACCACCTCACATCGGGTAAGAATTTATGTGGGAATCAAAAATTTTATTTAATAGGTATGGCCATAGGTAGAATTTTTGACCACCTCACATCAGGTAAGAATTTATTTGGAAAAAAAATTTAATAGCTATGGCCACAGGTACCGATTTTGACCACCTAACATCAAGTAAGAATTTATATAGGAATCAAAAATTTTATATAATTGGTATGGTCATAGGTAGAGTTTTTGACTACCTCACATCAGGTAAGAATTTATGTGGAAATCAAAAATTTTATTTAATAGGTTTGGCCATAGGTAGAGTTTTTGACCACCTCACATAAGGTAAGAATTGATGTGAGAATCAAAAATTTTATTTAATAGGTATGGCCATAGGTAGAGTTTTTGACTACCTCTCATCAGGTAAGAATTTATGTGAGAATCAAAAATTTTATTTAATAGGTATGGCCACAGGTACCGATTTTGACCATCTCACATCAGGTAAGAATTTATATGGGAATCAAAAATTTTATTTAATAGGTATGGTCATAGAGGTAGAGATTTTAACCACCTCACATCAGGTAAGAATTTATGTGGGAATCAAAAATTTTATTTAATAGGTATGGGTATAGGTACCGTTCTTGACCACCTCACATTAGGTAAGAATTTATATGGGATTTTTTTTTATTTAATAGATATGGCCATAGGTACCATTCTTGACCGCCTCACATCAAGTAAGAATTTATATGGGAATCAAAAATTGTATTTAATAGGTATGGCCATAAGTACCATTCTTGACCACCTCACATCATGTAAGAATTTATATGGGAATAAAAAAAAATTTAATAGGTATGGCCATAGGTACCATTCTTGACCACCTCACATCAGGTAAGAATTTATGTGGGAATATTTTATTTTATAGGTATATAGCGTGTCCTATGAAACTGGTTAATCATGGAGATCTCGAGAACCATAAGAGATACGAAGTTGGTTAAATTAGACAAAAGTTGCCCCATCAGGGAAGAATTTATATGGGAATCAAAAATTTTATTTAATAGGTATGGCCATAGGTACCAGCGCGGCAATTAGAAAACGAATTTTCTGGAAAATTTGAGTTAGTCAGTTAAATTCCTGAGGATGAAAACCTGTTATATACCAACTCTCGAGAAAATCGGAAAACTCGCTGAAAACGTGTTTTCTGGAAAATTTGAGTTAGTCCGTTAGATTCCTGAGGTTAAAAACTTCTTATATACCAACTCTCGAGAAAATCGTTAGAGCCGTTTTCGAGATAGCATGACCGTAAAAACACACAATTCCTTCCTCATTTAATAGAATAGATTTATATTTTAATAATTTTTTGTTTAAACATACGTTGCAATACATCGTTGAAAAGAGAAAAAAAACGCTATTCAACCATGTAAAAATCCAATATGGCGCCCATTTAAAATAAGGAAGTTACTATTAATATCTTGGAAACCGCCATATTGAATTTTATTCTGACATCATTTTTGAGTTTCTCTCATCAAATCATGTAACTTTTATATGAAACATTTTTTTATATCTTTTATAATTACGGAGTAATTTGCCTTTTTTTAAATCGCGATTTTCAGTTTTTTTTGAATAACTTTCAAACTGTTTGGAATTTTACATGTTTCTCAACGGTATCTAAATAAGCCCTAAAAACTGCACAACATTGCCCATTTAACCGACCTCGTAGCTACTATAGTTTCCGAGATCCCAATGGCGACCCAATCAATTTGGGACACCCTGTATATATATATATATATATATATATATATATATATATATATATATATATATATATATATATTACTGATTTATATGCAGAATTTAATTTTCTAAAACTTTTATATAAAGTATTTAGGTCTAAAATTAAGCAAGGAAAAACTGATTTCCCATGTTAAATGACTATGGCCCGCTTTTTGATTTACACACTGTATATATATATATATATATATATATATATATATATATATATATATATATATATATATATATATAAGTTATATTATTGAAAAAATGCAACATAGATAAAATTATGCTGTGTCGCATGTTTCTCCCCGTGAGAAACAAGCTCTGCTGTAACTAGATTCCTAAATCTCGTAGATAATAAGTTTTTTTGTAAATTAGAATAGATAGAATAAGTTAGTCAGTAGTTAAGCTTTGTAGAAGCAACATATCTTGTAGTTGACAAATAAAATTCTTTTTTAAAAAGTAATTTTATAAAGATCGATCGTTAATTGGCGCAGTCTAGGTAGGATTGCTAAACAGTGCTAACGAATATAGTTCTGGTTCACATTAGTGATTTAACGGCAATCAAAGAACCGAATCGATCAACTGACGCTAGCAGCTGAGAGGACATCAGCACCGCAGCATCAAAAACTTCTACGTCGACGCTAACACAGCTGAGAGCATATCAGCACCGTAGCAGCCGACATCGTGGCCGAGAGAATATCGGACAACAAGTAGAAACCAAGCAACGTAAATCAAGATACATCCGTGGAAGCACATCCACCCACACAGAAGCAGATCTTCAACGGACATGAAGACACTGATTTTACTGTGAGTACCTTATGTCTTTTAGAGGTTACAATTCAAACACAAGCTACGACTCTGACTCCAGTTCAAATTCAACCTTAATTTCAAAATTAAATTCAGATTCTGAAAACGAACTGTTCCAAATTTTTAATAATAAATTAAAAATAGATCCTTTAATCATGACTGTCCCCGAACCATAGACTAAGTTACTGACAAGACAGGAATCCTATGTACCAGCTCGTGAAATGATGTTTGTAGCGCCATCTGACGTTGGAGATCAAGAACTAAATTTAGAGGGGTACGCGGGGCAGAGAGGAATTAGGTTTGTTTCCCTGCTATTGTATGGTTCATACCCGTACTATTCGAAAATTAAAGCACAATTTATATACAAATAAATTATTTTATTTTACAAATTCGGTACACAAAATTGCATATTATTATAATGTATTTTTTATTGTTAGCACATTTCGAATAAATTATTAATAATTAAGTCGAAATTCTAACAAATAAAAAAACATTATATTACAATAGAAACAGTTACCATAAATTAATTACATAAATATTAATTATCTAGTAAAAATAAATAACAAAGATTATAATAATTATCGCACCGTTACTATAGTACCATAATAAGTTTGGCTGAGTAAAAGTATAGTTATTTACGTTATAAGTCCGGTAGATGAGTTTTTACGGTACGAGTAAGATGTTTCCGAACGAGGCGACGAAGGAGCCGAGTTAGGAATTTCGAAACGAGTACCGTGAAAATCTACCGGACGAATGACGTACAACGTTTTATTTCATACCTGTGTTGCATTTTTGGACCAAAGTTTGCAAAGTTTTCTAAATACAATCAGGTCGTCTTGGTCTCAATACAAAAATTAAATTTCAGTCCGGAACAATACCGTAATGTTTCATTTTCCGGACTGAAATCAATCTCATAAAGAAGCAAATGCAACACAGTATGAAATAAAATATTTTACAGTGTCTGTATTTTAAATAGGTACCTGATATTATTTTATGTGCTAATCACTGGTATAATATATGATAAATAACAAAAGTATGATCTGTTAAAGCTATTACAATTTGTTAATTAAATAAAATACACAGTTTTTTAATTGTGTTTCATAATGGTTTCATACAAGAGCTGATAGTAATAAGAAAAAAATTATTTTTCTTCTTTATTTTTAAAATTGCACAAACATATGGGTGTATTTATTTTTAGAAGGTGTACGAGTATTATGCAAGAACTATTTACACTAAAAAATTAAATTATTTTTAGCTTCTAGAATTTGAAATAATTTAAAATAGAAAGGTCCACTACTCTATTCCTATATTTTTCATGTATCTCTGTGATACAAGATGTGAGATCATACAGTAATTACTTTTGTTCGTTATTTACGTAATTATTCATAAAAGAACATTATTGATTTTCTTATAAACATGAAAAGAAGAACTGATTTTATAATGAAAATCAAATCAATTTTTCTTTCTGTTTTAAGTATTGTACAACAGGGGTGTGAGATTATACTTAATTAACATTGAAGCAGGTGCTATCGTATTATATGTGAGATCATACATGTAATTATTTTTGTTAGTTATTTACATATGTTGTTATTCATAAAAGAACAATATTGATAAACATGAAAAGAAGAACTGATTTTATAATGAAAATCAAATCAATTTTTTCTTTCTGTTTTAAGTATTGAACAACAGGGGTGTGAGATTATACTTAATTAACATTGAAGCAGGTGCTATCGTATTATATGTGAGAACATATATGTAATTACTTTTGTTAGTTATTTACATATGCAGTTATTCATAAAATAACAATATTGATTTTCTTATAAACATGATATGAATAAATTTTGGTATCAGAAATATTAAGCATATTCTTATAGCTATTGATGGTTGTTTATTCAAATTGAAGTTAATTATGTATTTTCATACAATGACTATGAGAAAGTAATCGTTTTAAAGATTTGTTCAAAATTAGATTTACAAATATTTAGATGTACCTACTCTTGTAAGAGTATTGTATACGCGGGCTCAAAGTGAATTTTTTTATTTACTGGCTCGTTGTTCTTGGAGATAATAATTAGTATACAGTATCATCTAGCTTATGTTAAATATATCACAGGCTTAAAATAGTTTCCAATTTTTTTTATTTTATACTGGATCGTTGAGATACTGTTGATGATAAATAAATTTGTGTTTGGTATCATTTTGTTTAAGCTAAACATGCTGAACTACTCAAGATGATAATTAGTGTACGGTATTATTTTGATGGGGCATGTTAAATATATCAGTCTTGAAGTAATTTCCAAGATTTTTTTATATGCTGTATCGTTGATCAGCTGAAGATGATATTAGGTGTACGATATCATCTAGCTTATGTAAAATTAATCACAGACTTGGATAAATTTCTACGATTATGATCCACAAAGGATTGTTGAGCTCCTGCAGATGATATTTGTATTTGGCATAGTTATGAAACCGCGAAAATATACCATGAACCTGAAGGATTTCTTCAAGTTTGGGCCAACACAGGATGATATTAGTGTTTGGCATTCGTCTGTAGGTATTGAAGGTGATAATTAAGAGTCACTAAAGGATAAAGGATGGGTTTGGATAAGAAGTCACGATAGTATGTCATTTTAAAAATGGTAAACTAAAATGATAATCATTTCTTCGCAGACCTAAGAAATTTGTCAATAATTTCGTTAGGTCTGGAATCCTTGTTATTCATTTTCAAGTTTACCATTTTTATAAAATGACGTACCATTACAAAACACAACAAGTTGATGGTGTGAGCCTGAAGAAGAACGCCGTGCTGGGAACAAAAATCGGAAGGAATCGAGTATGTGGTTTGGGTTAAACGGGTGAAGAAATCGGGAAGGTGGATAAGGAATGGAATCTGTCGGAAAATTTTGTCCTTTGCCTCATTCACTGCTTTAATAAAAGGTTCTGAAGGGTATTTAAGGCGGGGCTTGTCCTTAGAATACTCCTTCAGTCTAATTACATCATGAATACCAGTGCATGTATCAGTTAAAAGAAACTGCGTACACGATTGGCACTCATGATGCAAAAGTTTTTTTAATAAAAACCCAGCAATATAGGAGCCTACAAGTCCACACATTCTCTTCGCCATGTTTACAGCTGTGCTAAAGGGTGCTTGTGCTGAAGTAGTTGGTAGGATGTCGGGTTCGGGGTCAGTTGAAGTGGATGGTATGTCGGCTGCAAGGGTTGTACTAGGAGGTGGAACTTCTGATTCCACCATGGAAAGAAGGACATCGTAGGAAAATAGGAATCGATCGCCATCATCCTCACAATTTGATCCAGAGCAACTTTTGACGGTGTTGTTTAAGACACTAGTCTTATATGCACTAGCAAATTGAGAGGATGTAGGACGGGTATTACTTCCACACAATCCCCTAATACCACTGTAGTAATTTTCGAGAGGATCTTGATTTAAACACCTGGTACCCAAATATTTAAATCCGATGTCTGACAAAAATTTCCACAATAACTCGACATTGCGAAGAGTATATATAAACAGACGCGCACTCCCTGGACTAGCTACCTTTTTATTATGTTCGTCGTAAAAAACTAACCCGTCAAGGATAGTTTTCGCGGACTGCCAAAAATCTAAGTGAGGCGACTTGTTGGTAAGCCTACTACCCATCGGTTTTGCTGATGTGAAAGTAGAATTCATGGAATCAAATAGATCATTCATGAAACCAACGAATTCTGCAGTATGCAATCCGTCAATAATCCCGTGATGTGAAATAAGTTCCAAACACATCCTGGTAGTGTTGCTAAAGATCTGCGCTGCAGTCTTGACGCGCATTTTTTCACGATGAGACGGTTCCACGTGCCTCCGTGTCAGTTTTGACATTTTGGCAGTTGGAAGCATCCCATCCTGAAAATAAACATGCTTTATGTCAGCCCACTTCGCAGTTTTGTGATCCCCGAATACAATGTTCCTATCAATAAAACTATTCCTCATGCATTTAACGAAATGCGGAGCATCGAATAGATGAAAAATTTTATTAGTATCAACATTGTAGACGAAGTCATTAGGATCTCTTCCACTTTCACGGGTCAGTAATCGGATTGCTCCCACATTCCAAGAGCCGGCATCACTAACGGATGCAACGACTTTGAATTTCGTTCGTTCATGAATTGCTCTAATTACATCACTGATCAACGTCTTTAGTATAAAACGATTCGCGCAGCTTCTCGTGAAGTAGAAGGCAACGGGTTGCTTCCACCTCTTTCGAAGCCCACGAATCATAAATACTAAAGCATGATCAGCAATGACTTGACTTGATTCTTCCCCCACATCAACAAATCCATTAACACGACATGTATTCTTACCAACAACCAAACTAAGATTTTTAGCTATTTCCATCTCGTCGAACATAAGAATACAATATCTATCCAGCTCATTCATACTCTCAGACACGCTATTCAAGTACCTAAACACACGCTCGTTAATGCCAGGTTTTAAATTAAAATTACTCGATACCTTTCGTAAAGTCCGTGTTGAGGGCAAAGAGAATGTTTAAAGATAGAAAGGAACATGGATTTTTCTTGGATTGTGTATCGGCGGGCTTTTTTGTTTTTTTGGAAATTACGGAGTTGAGATAGAAGGAACATTTTAAGGGTTTTTGGTAAATTTTGAAGGTTATTAATGAAGTCGGTAGGATTGCGAGGTATTGAATGGAGTTTTTGGTTAAGGGTAACACGACGTCTTTTCAAGACTGCCACTGCCCGGTCAGCTTGTTGTAGCTTTGAGAACATGAACTTCTTGCGAGGAGAAAGGTGAGTTTTTCGGGTTACCCCAAGATCTTGTAACCGTACTAAAAACAAACAAATAAAACAATCATAATTCATCGTTGCTTAATAATGTTATGTAAGTATAAATACATACCACTGCGAGGAGTCTGCGTCATTTCTAATTTCCGACGTTTTGGCGTTGTGACAACGTCATCTGCCTGGTCCCTTAATCTTTTCTCTCCCGATTGTGGCGTCCGGGGTCGCTTGGCAGGTGTCGTCTCCAGATTACACGAATCTGAAGATGGTCGCTTGGAGGGTGTCTTGCAGAGTATAGGGACCAAAGCAGACGACGTTGTTTGGTCAATCTCCTGTGTCGGGGTCACAGGAGATAGAATGGTTGGTGGAGTTACCAAGGACGACGACGATGGTACAATTGTGATGTTCAGATCTTCGGGAGCTTTGAACAAAAATGATTTATGTATTATCAATTTAGTGCGGATTATATGCATTTGCATATATTGTATTATTGTGCATATTAGTATTTTTTTTACAAATGTATGCATTTCATACAAAAATAGATCAAAATATGGTGTAATTTTTTTGCATATTTCAATATTTTTTGCATATATTTATTAAAAATGAATATAACTGCATATTTTGTACCTTTTAACCCGAAATTTCAATTTTTTAAATAAATTTTATACATATAAATAAATTAATAAAATTTGATACCAACTATAGTAGTTTATACATTTATTTTAATAAAAATAGGTAGGCACACAAATCGTATTCCAGAAATTATACGTTGTTTTGTTTATTTTATATGATATTCTTGTGCATTGTTGACAAAATGTAGTATTTTTCTGATTTATAAAAATAAATTATTAGTAAAAATGAATAAAATTATGTTGCATATCTGCATATGCATGCATATATTTGTAAAATATTGCATATTTGTTTAATTTTGTGCAAAAATTGAGCATATTTTTGGCTTTTTTCAATGCATATTGCATTCATATTTTGATCATATTTGCCTGCATATAATCCGCACTCTAATTATCAATAATGTTACATAATAAATTTAAACCAAATAAATACCTTCCACAATGGGATCAGGTTCGGCGTTCCGATTTAGAGCCTTTTTTTCCACCGTGGTGAAATGGTGACTCTGAAAATGCAGGCCACATATCCCATATCCTGTCGAGCCGTTTAATTGTGACCTTTTTTTCTCCCGAAGATCACACCTTCCCAATAAATGCAACCATCGAAATCGTCTGTCGTCGTTCCTTGGCAACGAAAATATTTTCCCACGATCACCTGGCTGGCGATCATTTGTGGGGCAGTTCGCCACCACACATTTGCGACTCTCACGCTACAATTTAATATATAATCAGCAAATACCGAAAAATGTTATAAATAATATATTTAAAATAATTAATACTTACAGAACTCATCGCACCAACTGCAAATACGCCTCTTCTGCTGTGCTGCTTCCACAACACCGCACAAAACACGCGACACAATCACACAAAAACAAAAATAATAATAACTTAAACGAAAACAAATACACGAAAAATAACAAGAACAACAAATAATAACAGTAACAATAATAATAACAATATATAACGTAATTGCAAACTGCTCAAAACACAAGTTGACACAATCAAAATGGTGACAAATATGAACCATATGGACATGAACAATAAGGAACACAGTAGAAAAGGAGCGAGATAGTACAGTGGCGTCATCTTGTAACAGTAAAACGTAAAAAATGGTACATACAGCGCCGCGATAAGTTGGAGATCAGAACTACTTTCGTTTAAAAATTGTTTCATGGCGGGTTATTGCAGATTCAGCCGGCTGCCCCGAACTTAAGAAAGAGTACCTGGACATGATCCCAGAGTTTCAAGGAGAACGTGAGCTCTTACCTCGATTTCTTGAAATATGCGAGAAACTGGTAAACAAATTTTATAATAGAATAGACGTCACTGATTTCCAAAATGAATATCTGATGTCAACAATATTATATAAGATTAAAGGTGACGCAGCAGTAAATATCGCGAGTTGTACCATTAGTAATTGGAAAGACTTAAAAGAAGCTTTATTGTCCACATATGCCGACAAACGCGATACTTACACACTAGCAATAGAATTAACCGAACTAAAACAATCACAAAACGAAACACCATTCGAATTTTATAATAAAGTACAACACTTATTAAATCTCCAAATTAGTTATATTAAAACGCATAACACCGCTATTGAAAAAGATACTTTTATTAAATATTTTCAAAATTATGCCTTACGCATATTATTAAGAGGTTTAAAAGAACCAATTGGACAACTCATGCGTACTAAAAATCCAAAAGATCTAAATTCCGCAATGAGTATGTTGACAAATGACTTTCAGTTTGATAATGCACAGAAAACTGCTAAACCATCAGCAAACAATCATAATAAACTCATTCCTAAACAGATGCAAAAGTTCGTTCCATCTAAACCGTTATATCTAACTAATTACGCGCAACCTAATGCAAATGCAACATTTTATAAAAACAATTACCAAAATCCACAATCAAATCAAAATTACTCTCAAAATTCGCAATTTAATCCAAAAGCAATAACAACACAAAATCTAAATTCAACTCCTAGCCAAAGATTCCCAAAACCAACACCCATGAGCATTTCCACTAACAATACCTATCAAACACGACCTGGACCATCCAGTGGTAATCAAAATTTATTATTTAACATAAACGGCGATACATTCAGTGACAACGAACTCGAACCTGACACCAACCTTGATAACGATAACACATATTACCAAGAACAACAAGTTGAACCTTGCATCGAATTCCCAGCAGACACAGAGAACGAGTCTGACCATTTTTTATACAAAACGGCCTCAGAAATATTCCAAACATAGAGTTACTTAATCTAACGAATCACAACAATACACTACCGTTTATTATTCCACCCGAAAATAATCTCAAAGTATTAATAGACACTGGCAGTATGAAATCTTTTGTAAAACCAGAAATTGCAAACAAATTTTACAAAAATTCTATATTTAAAGACCCTTTCAAAATTCTCACAGCACATGGCACTTCCATAGAACAATTATTTAGTACTTTGATACCTATTTCAAAATTATTTAATTTGAACCAAGAAAACAACTCTTGCTTAAAATATCACCTATTTAATTTTCATGATAAATTCGATTTGTTATTAGGCATAGATAATTTGAAATTGCTAAAAACTACTATTGACATAAATAATGATTTAATAATAACTCCAAATTCAAAAATAAAACTCAACTATTTTCAATCTGACAATTGCAAAATAAATTCAAATAACATTCCTGTTCTAAGCAAAATTATCTTAGAGTCCCATTCTCAGAAAGTGGTTAAAGTTAAAGTCAATATTAAATCAGGAAACGTCATCATTCCCGAAACAAAAACAGTCAACCTAATAATTCCGGAATGTGTCACCAACGCTCAAAATAACGAAGCAATATGCACAATAATTAATCCAACGGACTTAGAAATCACACTGAATATAACAAAACCATTTAACGTTGAATCATTAGACAATAACTACGAATCATATTCCAGTCCTAACTCTAATTTAAATTCATTTCAAGTAGAAAAAATAAAATTCGACACTGCCAAAATTAGAACAGATCATATGAACGCGGAAGAAAAAATCGCTGTAACTAAATTAATAAAAGAATACTCAGATATTTTCCACTTAGATAATTTAAAATTAACTTTCACTAATGAAATTAAGCATAACATTAAAACAAAAGATGAAATACCTATTTACACAAAAACATATCGGTACCCCGAAATTCAGAAGCAGGAAGTAAACAAACAAATTAGTAAAATGTTGGAACAAGATATTATAAGCCTTCAAATTCTCCTTGGTCATCACCAATCTAGATAGTTCCTAAGAAATTAGATGCCTCTGGTAAACGGAAATGGAGAATCGTAGTAGACTACCGTAAACTCAACGAAAAAACTATCGGTGACAAATATCCACTATCCAACATAACAGACTTACTAAACAAATTAGGACGCTGTCATTATTTTACCACTCTTGACTTAGCATCCGGGTTTCATCAGATTGAAATGTCAACTGACGATATTTCAAAAACAGCATTCAATATGGAAAATGGACACTACGAATTCCTACGAATGCCATTCGGATTGAAAAATGCCCCGGAAACCTTTCAACGCGTCATGGACAATATTTTAAGAGGACTTAATAACAACAAATGTCTCGTATACTTAGACGACATAATCATATTCAGTACAAGCCTACAAGAACATTTAGAAAACTTACGACTAGTATTTGACAGGCTAAGAAAAGCTAACTTCAAAATTCAATTAGACAAATCCGAGTTTTTTAAGAAAGAGGTCGCGTACCTCGGACATATTGTAACCCCCGACGGTGTTTGACCAAACCCAGACAAAATAACCGCTATCCAAAATTACCCTATCCCGAGAAATACAAAACAAATAAAAGGATTTCTAGGCCTCTTAGGATATTACAGAAAATTTATTAAAGACTTTGCAAAAATCACAAAACCATTAACTAAATGCTTAAAGAAAGACGTAGAAATAAAAATTGACGATCCCGAGTATGTAGAATGTTTTGAATTATGTAAAAATCTATTAATCAATGCACCCTTGCTTCAATACCCTGACTTTTCAAAACCTTTTAACTTGACATGTGACGCAAGCAACGTAGCCATAGGTGCAGTACTATCACAAGGACCTATCGGTAGCGATAAACCAGTAGCTTACGCTAGCAGAACCTTGAACACTGCTGAAACAAATTATTCGACAATTGAAAAAGAATTACTAGCCATTATTTGGGCAACACAGTATTTCCGACCATACCTATACGGACGAAAATTTACCATACTAACAGACCATAGACCTCTACAATGGTTATTCTCACTAAACCCAAAACAATGCAGTCAGAAACTTGTCAGATGGCGCTTAAAATTGGAAGAATTTGATTACGACATAATTTATAAAAAAGGAAAAGCCAATACAAACGCAGATGCACTTAGTCGTATTCCATACGATATTCAAAATTCAAATTCATTAATTGGAAATAATCAATTAGCAGAATACCAAAATTACTTAAACTATAATACAAGATGATTTATTTAATGCACCCCCCGACAGCAGCTTAGCACATGGTGTGAGTAAAGACCTTGCAATGTTTGGAGGAATCGCAAAAAGATTTAAAGCCACATTTCATAATGTCAACAATCTTCAAAAACAAAATCCAAAATTATACAATTTAGTTTATCTAAAAGATAATTCCAGATTCATTATCTATCTTATAACAAAGAACAAGTACTACGACAAACCATCTTATCAGGATATATTTTACACCTTACTTAACCTTAAGAGTTTTTGTTTAAAAAATAATATTACAAATTTGAGTATTCCCAGAATTGCATGTGGCAAAGACAGAAAAAACTGGATTGACATAAAAGCGATGATTCAATACATTTTTAAAGATACGAACGTAACGATAACTGTATACACAGGACCGAACTCAGAATTACTATCACAAGCAGAACTCAGTATTAACAAAACCTATTAGAACATGGCATATTGTGTGAACTATCAATTTATTATTATTATATTATTATTATTAACAATTATTAACAATTAATGGCACGACTCACGATCCTAACATAGCAAAATCGAACTAGATGTTAGTTGATTAAAGACCTAATATCGGGATGCCGATCTACGATCTGGTCTCATTAGCCAAACTCTCGCTTTGTTTTATATCTTATCTTATGCTATAAAATGACTAAAAATTGCATGTATGTATTTTTTCCGGATGAATATAAATTATAAAATTGTCTTTAGTCATCATTTTTGTGATTTTTTTTGTGAATTTATTTTTTGATCAATTGACTACCTGTTTAAAAGGATAATGGAATGGTTACTTAGTTGAAATAAAATTAAAACAATTTTAACACAATAAATATTATTTAATAAATTATACAAAATAATAAAGTTTAAAATAACAAATGATTAGGTAATAAAAATTTTGAAAAACCAGCTGTAAAACATAACAAACAGAAGAATATGATTTTAAGTATTAAAAGCTAATTTGAAGATTTTTTAATGTAAAGGCTTCCAAATTTTCAAGGAAAAAATCTTCATCGTGGTAAACATCTGGTACGGTATTATTCTGCATTAGGTATGGCCATAGGGACTATTCTTGACCATCTGACATCAGGTAAGAATTTATATGGGAATCAAAAATTTTATTTAATAGGTACCATTCTTGACCATCTCACATTAGGTAAGAATTTATATGAGAATCAAAAATTTTATTTAATAGGTATGTCCATAGGTACCGTTCTTGACCACCTCACATCAGATAAGAATTTATGTGGGAATCAAAAATTATATTTAATAGGTATGGCCATAAGTACCATTCTTGACCACCTCACATCAGGTAAGAATTTATGTGGGAAACAAAAATTTTATTTAATAGGTATGGCCATAGGTACCATTCTTGACCACCTCACATCAGGAAAGAATTTATATGGGAATCAAAAATTTTATTTAAAGGTATGTCCATAGGTACCGTTCTTGACCACCTTACATCAGGTAAAGGAAGGTACTGGAATCAAGTATAAAATCGGGTAGTGAGTTTTTTGTGGATGAGCACGAATTAGGGTCCTTACAACTCATTTTTGATAGTTTCACGATGATGTCTGTGTGTATGTGGTCAAGGGTTGTTAGTCGCATAACTCAAATACGAATTAGCCAAAAAACTTGATATTTGGTATTTAACATTTGTATATAAACTGGAAGAGCTCATTAGATTTTGGTACAAATACATCACCGGAAGTGATATTTTTTGAAGATTGAAAAGATTAATTGCTAAAAATTTATATAAATTTGGATAAATATAGTATTTATTTGTAATAAGAATAAGAGGAAACGTTTTTTCCAACTTACGTTATAAAACAATTGTCTTTATCTGATAGCATTAAAGAACTGTAGTAAAATTTAAAAAAATAATTTATCAGAAAAAACGTTGAAATCTTGTAATCCATGATTTTTGTTTCTGTATAAAAAATATTGACAGCTGAGACGGTGGCATTAACGTCATATAAGTCATAAGTAAGATACCTATACCTATAAAATTGTCTTTAATCATCATTTTTGTGATTTTTTTTGTGAATTTATTTTTTGATCAATTGACTACCTGTTTAAAAGGATAATGGAATGGTTACTTAGTTGAAATAAAATTAAAACAATTTTAACACAATACATATTATTTAATAAATTATACAAAATAATAAAGTTTAAAATAACAAATAATTAGGTAATAAAATTTTTGAAAAACCAGCAGTAAAACATAACAAACAGAAGAAAATGATTTTAAGTATTAAAAGCTAATTTGAAGATTTTTTAATGTAAAGGCTTCCAAATTTTCAAGGAAAAAATCTTCATCGTGGTAAACATCTGGTACGGTATTATTCTGCATTATAGGTATGTCCATAGGTACCGTTCTTGACCACCTCACATCAGGTAAGAATTTATGTGGGAATCAAAAATTATATTTAATAGATCACATCAGGTAAGAATTTATATGAGAATCAAAAATGTTATTTAGTAGGTATGGCCATAGGTACCATTCTTGCCACCTCACATTAGGTAAGAATTTATATGGGAATCAAAAATTTTATTTAATAGGTATGTCCATAGGTACCGTTCTTGACCACCTCACATCAGATAAGAATTTATGTGGGAATCAAAAATTATATTTAATAGGTATGGCCATAAGTACCATTCTTGACCACCTCACATCAGGTAAGAATTTATGTGGGAAACAAAAATTTTATTTAATAGGTATGGCCATAGGTACCATTCTTGACCACCAGGAAAGAATTTATATGGGAATCAAAAATTTTATTTAATAGGTATGTCCATAGGTACCGTTCTTGACCACCTTACATCAGGTAAAGGAAGGTAATTTATATAAATTTGGATAAATATAGTATTTATTTGTAATAAGAATAAGAGGAAACGTTTTTTCCAACTTACTTTATAAAACAATTGTCTTTATCTGATAGCATTAAAGAACTGTAGTAAAATTTAAAAAAATAATTTATCAGAAAAAACGTTGAAATCTTGTAATCCATGATCGGTTGATTTTTGTTTCTGTATAAAAAATATTGACAGCTGAGACGGTGGCATTAACGTCATATAAGTCATAAGTAAGATACCTTTTAAACACCTATTCTACACTTTAGCCACATTGTATCCAGTTAATAATGAATCGATGATGCTTTTTGACTGGACACGTTTAATGGAAGGATAAAAACTTACTGGAATTCAGTCAGTTTTATATTAATTAAATTTCAGCTCCTAGGTACCTACTAAGTTTCAAACCCAATTATTAATATATTTATACATTTATTTATAAATGGTGCAACCAAAATTTCAGAAACTGTGTAAATTATGTTTTAAAGTCTTTTGGACTTTAAAAAAATACAATTTATATATTTTTAACAAGAACTTTATTTAAGTTAATACAAGTCAGATATTACTTGAGAATCCCTCCTCAGTCCTTCTACATCCATTTTTATAATATTTCTTATCTTCTAATTCTTATTCTAGTGGAAGGGGTAATCATGCGCAAATCGCGAAGTACACCACTAAGTGCATAACATAATTCCTCCCTCGCAAGACTTTGCGATATTCGCATGATTAGGCTAAAGGATTTAATTCTATTTCTTTGTTTTCTTTCTTTTTACATAAGTTTTGCTTATATTTAAATATTATTTTGACAATACATCCTATAATTATTATAACTAATATTATATGTATTAAATAAGAGTGATAATTGTTGTTTATTTCGAGATTTCATATTTTTGGTAAATTAGTTATGGGTTCTTTTACTTTTTCTAATTTCTGCAAATTTAGTGTTCCATTTATTTTATTTTCATGATTTAATTGTAAATTTTGGATTTGTATTTCTTTATATTGTTGATTAACAATTTCGAAAACATTTTTATTTATCTGACATTTTTCGTTAGTTTTCATCTTATAAATTCCTTGGATTTCTTTATATAAATTTTTATTCAAACAGTTAATTTGAATTTGTTGTTTATTTGGACTAATGATTATTATATCATTTGAATTTTGAATTTGTTCAATGTCGTTTTCCATGTTCACATAATGGTACAAACAATTATCATTCCTTTGTTTATATATTAAACTTAATATACAGTTACTTAACTCAAAATATTTAGTAACACACATATATTTATTATCAACTAAAATACAGTCATTAATTATATAATTTTCAACTCCAGTTTTAAAGAACAATTTTTGATTTTCATTTATTGTGATTAATTTTTTCTCTTCATTATAAGTGGGAATAGGACTAAATTGGAACAGTGGATATGTTTGTTTTGAGAAGTTTGGTATCGTAATTAAAAATTGAATTTGTTTGTTTTTGAATTTACAATGTGTTTCTATGAGTTCATTGAAATTCCATATATTTCTATTTTGGGTAATTTTTATCAAGTTATCGTATGTAATAATACTGGGGTGTAGTTTGTGCAATGAGCAAAAAGTTAGACTTAGTTCTATTTGTTTACAAAATTCGTTAAGATTTTTGATTATTAGTATCAATTCTAATATTTGATTGTTAATATTAATTATATTCTGCCAATTTTGATTTTTGTTTAATTGTGATATTACCATTTTTAATTTTTCTTGAATACTTTCTTCGTTATGTTTTATATTTTCTAACTGTTGATTAAATTGTTTAGAAATATTCGTTGTAAGTTTTAAATTTAGCTCATTTTGTTTTTGTAACGTAATTTCATTATTTTGTATTTGTTCGAAAAGTTTATTATATTTTTCTTCATCATTTGAGTCTAAATTGCCAGTAATTGCTTTTATTATGGATCCAAGTCCGTTTATTAGACCTCGTTTAGTTCTTTTATTAGTGTTTATAAATAATTTTGTAACTTGATCTTTTAAATCCGTGTAACTATATTTTAATATATTTATAAGATTTTGGAAGAAGTATCCGTTGTTTTCTAGTTGTTTTTCTACTTCAATGAATGTGTTTGTAATTTTAACAAATTCTATTTCTATTTGCGATATGTTGTAATTGTAATATATTAGTTGTTCGGATTCTTTTAGTTTACATTCGCCTAATTCAATTAGGTGAAATCCATTGTTTTTAGAAATGTCCGTCAGTTGTCCATGGCATAGTCTGTAATAATAGTCATTGTCATTGTTTGATTTTATTTATTCGTATATTTTTGTCACCGTGTAAATCGCTAATTTTTATTTTTCCTAATAAGGGGTTGTAAGTTTTTAGGGTATGTTTTTTGTATAGAGGTTTCCGGATTTTTCCCAATAATCTCGGGTTTTGTTTAACATATATTTGTTTCTTTAACTGTAACGGATTATCATTTTCTTTAAATCTACTTAATTTTTCTTTTGTGATTCTAAGTTTTACTAATTCGTTAACTACCTTGGTGTTATTTTGATATTCATTTAAGGTTTTGTCTAATGTGACTTCTGGTTTAAAATATTTATTTTGATCAGTTCCGTATAGTATTTCATTCGGTGTAAATTTGGTTGTGTTATGTTTTGTGTTATTATATGCTATTAATGCTAGATCTACTTTTTGGATTAAATTTTGATCTTTTATTCTTTCTTTTTGATTAATCATTCGTAATGATTCTATTAGTGTAGAATGAAATCTCTCTATTACATTACTTTTTGGATTATTTACACAAATAAAATGAATATTGATTCCATATCTTTTCAATAGGTCTTGAACTAACGTGTTTTTAAATTCTCCTCCACTATCTGTTATTATCTTGTCCGGTATCATATACGTTTGAAAATATTTTATTAGTACGTCACATATAGTTTTGGCTGTTTTATTGATGAGGGAATATGCTTGTGCGTGTTTCGAAAATTGATCCATAATGGTTAAAAAGTATTTACCTTCTAGTGTTAACAAATCTAAATTAATTATATTAAAGGGTTTTTCGGGAGTTGGCGTGAGATTATCTGTTGTAGGTATTGGTTTTCTATCATATTTGTTTAATTTACATAATTCGCATTTATTGATATATTCTATTATGTCTTTATTCATTTTTGGCCAATAATATTTTTCTTTCAATGCTTGGATCGTAGCATTTATTCCTCTGTGATTTGTGAAACCGTTATGATATTCGTGAATAATATCTAATTGTTCCTCTTCATTTTCGATATCCGAGACTAATTGATCTACTCCTATTATATTTATTGAATCTGGAGTAAAATTTTCAGATATAATTTTTGTTAGTTTCTTATCAAGGGCTTTATTAAATATGGCTAGGTATCTAATTTTTGGAATAATGTAATCTTTAAAAAATTCTAATGTTTCCTGTTCAAAGTAGTTTTCATTTATTGTTACGTACATTCTCTGTTTTTTGTGATTAAATAGCTTTATAATTCTAATATTCGTTTCTTGATTATGCGAGTCGAATATAATTTGATTATCTCCTATATTTAGACGATTATTTATATATTTAATTCCCGCTATGATATTTTCATTATCGGAATGTATTGTATTTAGGTCATCTTGTTCGCTGTTTGGTCTTTCGCTAGCATTTGTTAAATGATAATTTTCTGGTAAACTAAAGACATTAATTTGAATGTTGGTATCTTCAAAAATTTTGTATAATTTCTGTTTTACGTCTGTCCATGATAATTTATCTAATCCGCAACCAATTTTGGGGATATTTATTTCTTGTAATTCATTCATTATCATATAATCTCTCAGTTCTTTTAATGGTTTGTCTAAGTCTTTGATAGCAGGCCTGTCGTTATATTTTTGTTTCGTTATTAAATGAATTATTGTTTTATCGCCTAATTTTTGTATGACTAAGTATTTATTCAGAGAATCGTAATTTTTGCAATAATTTTTACTATCGAATTTATTTGATATATCTGCCGCTATCCCTTTCGACATTTCGAAATCGCGAGATACACCGTGTGCTATGATGTTTTTATCTAACACATTTCCAACAAATTCTGTGATTTTAGATTCCGGCCGTTGTCTTGATAATAAGTCCGCGATTACGTTTTGTTTTCCGTTTAAGTATTCTATTTCAAAGTTGTATTCGCCTAATTCGATTTTCCATCGCATTAATTTTGAATTTGGATTTTTCATATTAAAAAGCCATACCAATGGTTTGTGATCCGTTTTTATTTTAAATTTTCTTCCGTATAAGTAAGGTTTAAAATTATTTATTGCTCAAACAATTGCTTTTAATTCTTTTTCTATAGTTGAATAATTTTGTTCTGCTGAGTTGAGAGTTTTTGAAGCGTAGCAGATAGGTCTTTCTTGGTTCTCACACATTTGTGTCAGCACAGCTCCAATTGCATAGTCGGAGGCATCAGTTGTCAGTATGAATTCTTTCTCAAAGTCTGGAGTCTGTAATACTGATGACTCGGATAAGATCTTCTTACTGTTCTCGAAAGCGTCACGATAATCGTGGTCATAAATGTCGATCTTTGCATTTTTCTTTATGCATTTTGTGAATGGTTTAGTCAATTTCGCATAATTTGGAATGAATCTTCTATACCAGCCTAAAGTGCCTAAATATTGTTTTATTTCCTTTTTCGTTTTTGGGATGTTTAATTTCTTTATACTTTCAATTTTTTTGTCATCGGTTTTTAATCCATTTTGATTTATTATATAGCCTAAATATTTAGTTTCTGATTGCAAAAATTCGGATTTGTCTTTTTGAATTTTTAAATTGGCTTTGCGTAATTTTTCAAATACTAGTTTTATATTATTTAAATGTTCATCTAGAGTTTTTCCAAAAATAATTATGTCGTCTAGATATACGAGACATACTTTATTAACTAATTCTTCCAGGGCCGTATTTATCATTCTTTGAAAAGTTGCGGGGGCGTTTTTTAATCCAAAAGGCATTCTAAGAAATTCATAATGTCCTGAAGGGGTGGAGAAAGCGGTTTTTTTCTCTGTCAGATTCATTCATCATTATCTGATGGAATCCTGAGTGTAAGTCTAATGTAGTAAAGAATTTTGATTTTCCAATGTGGTCGAAAATTGAGTCAATATTTGGAATAGGAAATTTATCGTCTTTGGTTTTAGCATTAATTTTTCTAAGGTCAACGACCATTCTAGTTTTCTTTTTGTTCGAGGCATCTGCCTTCTTTGGAACGATCCAAATAGGGGATGACCAGGGTGAATGTGATTTTTGAATGATATTTTCTTTTAATAATTGATTTACGTGTGTTTCGATTTCCTGTTCATAAATTTGTGGTAATCGGTAATTTCTCGTGTAAATTGGTGTTTCATCAGTCATTATAATTTTATGTGTAAGAATGTTTGTGTGAGATAGTGGTTCGTTTTCTTTAGGGAACAGATCATCATAATTTTTGAGTAATTGGTTTAATTTTTGTTTTTCTGTTGTGTTTAGATGCGAATTACGAATTTCTATCGAGTTTATTTCTTCAGTGTTTTTATTTTCTTTTAATTTATAGCATTTTTCATTTATTACTACATTATTTTTTTTGAAATCTAATTTTATATCTAATATACGAAATGCTTCTATTCCAAGTAATAAATTATACATTTTGTGAAATTTGAATATATAACATTTTATTAATTTGTTGTTTATTTTAATCTCTACATATTCGTTACAATTTGATTTACCGTTTACTGTTTTGAATGTCAATTTTGTATCTAATTTTTTTAATTTTAATTTTTCTACTAGATTTGGATGTATCAGATTTATTGAAGATCCGGTATCGAAGAGTATATTGAAGTCATTTTGTTGTAACGACGGCAAGTCAGTGGTTAATGATGACATTATATAGTGTTGTCGTGATTCGGGTTTACGTCTAAAAAAGAGTCATGTTCATTTTCAATTTCTTGGTCTTCAATTTCTGTCTCTTCGTCTTCGTTAGTTTGTTCCTCAGGTTCTATATTATAATTTTGTCTGGTAGTTTGAACTGACATAGGCTGCGTTTGTCTTGTTTGAGTTGACATGGGTTGAGGGTTGAATTTTTGTCTGGTCTGTATTCCGTTTTTTTCATTTTGCTTAGATGCAAATGGTAAACTATTATTCTTATAAAAATTTTGTTTAAATTTTATTGGTTGTGACGGGAAATTATTAGTTGGGAATTTTTGTGGTGGTGGTCTATTGTTAGTCGGTTGTTTAACAAGTGGTGAGGGGTGTTGACTTTGATTCGCGAAATTGAATTCATTTTTCAATAACTGCTCGCATTGTTCTAATGTACTTTTTTTTTACTACAAATGATCCTCTTATAAATGTAGGTAATAAGCTTATGAAATGTCTCACAACGAGTTTCTGTACTTCTGTCGTTATCGCATTTTTTTGATTAGAATCATATTCCGTTAGCATAATTTTTGATTTATAGTGAGTAAATTTCTCTAAAATGAATTTTAATGTGTTTTCGGAATTTGATTTATATTTACAATACATGATATCTTGTAGAATAGTTTCTGGTGTGAGTTTATCGGTGAAATTTGACGTTAAATATATTTTTAAGTCTTCCCAATCTTTAAAATTATTTTCGCTGAGAAGTTCAGCTGCTGCATGAGTTAGTTTGGTTTTTACAATACCAAATAGATATGTACTTTGAAGCTGTGATAGGGCTAGGGTATTTGTAGTAGCGTATACTTCGTCTACTGCTTTTATAAAATTGTTTAGAATTTTGATGTTTCCATCATATTGTGGAATTACATCTGAGAATGTTCTAAGTTCATTTAAGCTAATATTTGCCATAATAACTTCGGGTAGTCTACTCGGTTTTAATGTTATTTGAATAGGAGTCAAATTTTCGATATTTTCGGAATCAGAATTTTGTTCTATTGTTTTTTCTGATTCGGCGTCAGAGTTATCTGACATTAATTGTTAATTGTTATGAAAGTAAGTTTGTGTGTGTGGGACTGTGCCGGTCCCTCGACAACTTTTTTACTAGTATTTACTAGAGTTGTCCCTTCTGTGTAATAAAATTAATTTTAAATTTTAACTTACACTATTATTATATTTAGGGTAAAAATAGTTTGATGGCTGACGGGCATCACCGGGTTCTCAGTTTCTGTCTTGTTGAATTGTGGGTTGACCTCTTCGACGACGTGCTCTGGGTCCTCAACAGCAAGTCTTCTTCTCTGAAGAAGGCGTGATCAGGTAACGCGGAGCAGCAGGTTGTCGATCCTGGTCTTTAGAGATGGGTCGTGGTTAGACCCTGATGGGCTTAGGTTGAAGCCGTTTGATGTTCTTGTAGTTATTATTATTTATTTCTTTTTAGAAATAATTTTCTTGCTTTGTGATTAATTGGTTTATCAGAGCGAAGAATTGATATTCACCACACAATTACTTTTTGTGTTTCTCTGATATCCTACTAAGACTGCGCCAATTATGTTTTAAAGTCTTTTGGACTTTAAAAAAATACAATTTATATATTTTTAACAAGAACTTTATTTAAGTTAATACAAGTCAGATATTACTTGAGAATCCCTCCTCAGTCCTTCTACATCCATTTTTATAATATTTCTTATCTTCTAATTCTTATTCTAGTGGAAGGGGTAATCATGCGCAAATCGCGAAGTACACCACTAAGTGCATAACATAATTTGTATACATCTGTTCATCTGTCACATTGACATTTTCATTTTTGTTTTTAATTTTTTTCCTATATATAATGATTCACAAATCATGGTAGGTAACATTAGATATTTTTGAAAAATAATTTTCCGTTATTGGTAAGAGATATAAAAAAGATGTTAAATAAATATTGTAAGAGGTAATTTGTTCTTTCAAATGTCGCCTTACAAATTGTAACTATCGCAGTATTTCCAATATTTTTTGCAAAAAATATTAGAATGCTTCAAGAAAATACCATTTCCGGTTGGCAGATTTTTACCAAAATCTTTTCAGCTCTTCATTAACATGTATAATGCAAAATATTAGAATTTTATGTTCAGTAGAATTTGAGATAATGAACCGGAACGAAAGGCTATAGTAGGCGCACATACAGACTTCCATACATACACACAGACACCCAGACACACACGCAGACATCATCGTGAAAATAGTAAAAATAGGTTCTAAAGGTGCTAAAACGTGCTTATTGACAAAAATCTCGACATCGAATTTTTTCACGATCCCTATACCTCTCTAGGCGAGAGGTAAAAATGTAGTAATTGAACGGAGGATGGCTTCAAAACATGCAGAAAAGGGCTGGAATGTAAAATAGGTGTTTAAGAGAAAATGCGTTTCTTTTTTAGGAGATCGTTTATTATGCTTAAATATGACCTAAACAAGCAAGAGTGTTTTTAACATGATTTTTTGAAGAAAATGAAATTTTATTGGTTAACCTCAATGTGTCAAAATTGCAAAAACCTTTTTACCCTTCGTGAGTCCAACATAATCCGTTTTTGATAAATACTCTTATGAAACTAAACTAAATAAATCAACCTTTTTATCCTTCGTGAGTCCAACATAATCCGTTTTTGATAAATACTCTTATGAAACTAAACTAAATAATTCAGCCCAACCTTTTTACCCTTCGTGAGTCCAACATAATCCGTTTTTAATAAATACTCTTTATACTCTCATTTCCACACCACCCTTGAGGTAGAGTACAGTAGTGCGTTTTTTACCTCTCGCCTCATATTCTATAAGAGGTATTGTAATGGGTCAAAATTTTAGAGTATGAGTTTTTGGTGGATAAGCACGTTTCAGGATCTCTAGAATACGAATTTAATATTTTCACGATGATGTCTGTGTGTGTGTGTGTGTGTGTGTGTGCGTATGGACGTATGTGACGATTTTTCGTCCACGATAACTGAAAAAGTATCAAACCTTTAATAACCAAATTTCATATTAAAGGTTTTAATAAGTATCTTAAGAACGGATAACATTTTGGTAGAAATCCACAAACCGGAAGTAGTACTTTTTGAAACTTGATAAAGTTTTCCTTAAATATATTGGTACATTATTTATTTATGACAATTTTTGCAATTAAAAATAAAAGAAAATATAATTATCTATGGGTACAGATAATTATAAATACAATTTGATGAATCTGGTAGTATTTAACAATAAAAGAAAGTACAATTAATATTCTATTTTTTTGAAATTCCAGTATCTTGTTGTCCATGATATGAAATTTGTTTCTACATAAAATTTGAATGATTATGACAGTGACAGTACAGTTGACATCTTTTGCTTGGATCTTGGTTTACATTATCGTTTACATATTACATAAACATGAAACTATTAAAATGTAAGTAAAACTATTTATTAGATTAGTAGAATAAGCAGAGTTAGGCGAGAGGTCGTGTGGTGGCCACAGCAGATTTTTTTTTAAATGTGGTATCCCCAGTAGGCCTAATATTAATCTAAAACAAATGTAATATTGTACTTAACCAGTGACCTCTATATACATAATGGACCTGCATCTCCTATATCTATACAATGTAAGGGGCTGTCTCCAGTTATCTGTCATGGTGGACTGGACCTCTCTTTCTAAAAGTGATAAGTGCGCATCGCGTCAACTGAATATAGTTAGACACAGCCAAGAAGGCTAAGACAATATTTGTAACTATGTTTTATTGCTTTATTTTACTCTGTAAGTGTCAAACCAGTATTTAATGTATTTATCTTCAAAAATTTTGTAGGTAATATTTATTTTTGCATGAAATATGTGAACAAAAAATGGACAACATTGCTTGGACTATCTATACACAAAAATTTGAGAGAAAACCCCAGTCCACCAGTTATGCGGGTTGCATTTTCGGTGGAGACACGTATATTACCCAAGACGCACGTCCATTATGTATATAGAGGTCACTGTATTTAACCATGTTAGATGTCAAATAATTCCGAAAACTAAGAAAAACAGGTAATAAAAAGCCTTATATCTGTAAAAAATATATTTATTTATTGATATCTCCATTACATAAATGTATAAAAACGTTAAATCACATGTTTAATCTGTAAATTTTTCAGCATAACCAGTGTTGACAGTTGTCCCAAATTTTACCCTAAAAACTAACAAAATCGGACCAAATCCTTGCTTCCTCTTAAACATCTATTCTACACTTTAGCCCAGAAGAGTTTTCCTGTGATAAAAAAAGCCCGCCTGAAATAACCCGAAAAAACCCATGAAAAAACCCATTTTATTTGAAAATTGTATGCAGGCTGTCCTATGAAACTGTTTAAGCATGGGGATCTCGAGAACCATAAGTTGGTTAACTTAGAAAAAAGTTGCCCCTTTGAGGGGCCAATTTAGAAATGTTTTTGTTTTCCCACAAAAATGCGTAAGTGAGTAGATATACGCAAAAATGTAAATTTTGCCAATTTCGTTTCTCACCTATAACTTTTTTGTTTGAATTTGTACAAGTTTCTAATTTGCAGGTTCTATAGGCAGTGTTTAACGAGGAATTCACAGCAGTCATCAAATTTTTATTATCTCCTACAGATTTTGGGAAATTCAAACCAAATTCAAATTTTCATATATATTTTAATAGAGATTTTTTTCTCTTTTCAACGATATAAAACACAAGTGCATTGAAATTAAAATGAAGGCAGAAATTACACAATAATATTTTTTAACCGCTTTTTTGAAAAACCCCAGTAGTGGAGTGGGCTAGGTTTTTTTTTTTAAAAACCCACTGGGCTGGGCAAATATGAAAAAACCCGGGTTTTTCACAACCCTGTTCGTATCTCTTATGGTTCTCGAGATCCCCATGCTCAAACAGTTTCATAGGACAGCCTGCATACAATTTTCAAATAAAATGTGTTTTTTCATGGGCTTTTTCGGGTTATTTCAGGCGGGTTGTTTCGGGCTGGGCAAAATCGCAATAACCCTGGTTTTTGGCCACCTCACATAAGGTTAGAATTTATGTGGAAATCAAAAATTTTATTTAATAAGTATGGCCATGGGTAGAGTTTTTGACCACCTCACATCAGGTAAGAATTTATGTGGGAATCAAACATTGTATTTAATAGGTATGGCCATAGGTACCGTTCTTGACCACCTCACATCAGGTAAGAATTTATGTGGAAATCAAAAATTTTATTTAATAGGTATGGCCATAGGTACCATTCTAGACCACCTCACATCAGGTAAGAATTTGTGGAAATCAAAAATTTTATTTAATAGGTGTGGCCACAGGTACCGTTCTTGACCACCTCAC
Organism: Agonum fuliginosum; assembly: GCA_947534325.1. Taxonomy (NCBI): domain Eukaryota; kingdom Metazoa; phylum Arthropoda; class Insecta; order Coleoptera; family Carabidae; genus Agonum; species Agonum fuliginosum. The sequence goes on along the minus strand of OX384029.1, from coordinate 19,918,080 downwards.
ATCAGGTAAGAATTTATGTGGCAATCAAAAATTTTATTTAATAGGTATGGCCATAGGTAGAGTTTTTGACCACCTCACATCAGGTAAGAATTTATGTGGGAATCAAACATTTTATTTAATAGGTATGGGTATAGGTAGAGTCACAGCGCGGCAATTAGATACGCTGAGAAGTGTATACAGTAAAATATTCGAGTAGACGTGGTATAGGCGTGACCTAGTGTATTTTTGAATAGTTAAAAACTCGCTGAAAACGAGTTTTCTGGAAAATTTGAGTTAGTCCGTTAGGGCCGTTTTCGAGATAGCATGACCGTAAAAACATACAATTCCTTGCTCATTTAATAGAATAGATTAAAAGTCCAATATAAAGTATTAGTGTTCGTGCTAGGTTTGTTTATTTTTGTAACTTTATGATTAATTAAAATTTTAAATTGTTTTGTTATGATTACTTAACTTATAACAATTATAATTGGTATTGTTTGGGATTGTTTAATTAGTATTATTTGAAATCTGGTTATTTCAATAAATTGTTGGTTTTACAATTATAGACTTATCTTAGTAAGTTAGTTTTTTTATTTTTGGAAAACATTTTCACTGGGATTTTCCTTTTTGAAATTATTTTCACTGATATGACCACGTAACACTCTCACTTGTGTTCTTTGATGACACTTTATCTTCTACGGGAATATGAAGTTTGTACGCAGGGTTGTAATTTGTAATGAACATTTTGGAACACTGATACTATTTACGAGGGGTTGTTTTTATATTCCCGGACTGGGCTGTTTAGAATTTTAATGCAATTTTTCATTATGCTGTTTTTTAATCACATATGCCTTGGTAACTTGTGTGGCAATTTACAAAACAATTGCAACATTATTAATTTTATTATCTGTCAGTTTGTGTTGTCGCGCGTTGTATATCATTCTATCGAAATGAATAAAATCGAATACCGGGCTGTTATAAAATTCCTTACAAAACAAGGAAAACCTCCAAAAATTATTCTTGAAGAAATGTTGGCTGTATACGGGGATGATTGGTGGTCAAAATTGTTTAAACATGGTCGAGAATCACTGGATGCCCTGGTTAGAATGCCACATAGAAACACATAAAAAAATTTATACGATTCTATGGTAGTCAATATGTGTATTGAAACACCTCTTTTACCATAAACTGCTGGAAATCCAGATATATATTTTATTGGTTTTTATCCGCATATACGAATGTAAGTTTATTCGATCTTATGAGTTTTAACGGTACACAGGTAGAACGGATTTTATACGATTCTATGGTAATCAATATGTGTATTGAAACACCTCTTTTACCATAAACTGCTGGAAATCCAGATATATATTTTATTGGTTTTTATCCGCATTTACGAATGTAAGTCTATCCGTTCGTATGAGATATAATGGTACACAGGTCGAACGGATTTTATACGATTCTATGGTAATCAATATGTGTATTTAAACACCTCTTTTACCATAAACTGCTGGAAATCCAGATATATATTTTATTGGTTTTTATCCGCATTTACGAATGTAAGTCTATCCGTTCGTATGAGATAAAATGGTACACAGGTCTAACTGATTTTATAGGAATCTATGGTATTTAATATGTGTATTGGAACACGCATTTTACCATAAACTGCTGGAAATCCAGTAATTTATTTTATTGGTTTTTATCCGCATTCCACATATAAGAATGAAAGTCTATCCGTTTGTATAGGATATAATGGTACACAAGTAGAACGGATTTTATTGGAATCTATGGTACTTAATATGTATTTTACCATTAATTGCTGGTTACAGTCTATCTGTTTCTATACGAATATCGGTAGAAGGTATAAGTTAGAAGCCACAGGTAAAAATAGCGGAGAAGTAAGCACTTCGAAAATTAGACACTTAGTGATTCCTATACGGTTTTATAGTAACTTCGCTATTAACTTTTAATTGGATTTTATCCGTTTCTATGTGATACACATTCTATTTGATCCTATGAGCAAAGTGGGATACTATTTTCTATGAACATTTAAACGCATTACACACCTTGTGATTTCTATACGATTTTATAGTAATTTCGCTATTAACTTTTAATTGGATTTTATCTGTTTCTATGTTACACACATTCTATTTGATCCTATGAGCAAAGTGGCATGCAATTTTCTATGAGAATTTATACGCATTACACACTTTGTTATTTCTATACGGTTTTATAATAATTTCGCTATTAACTTTTAATTGGATTTTATCTGTTTCTATGTGACACACATTCTATTTGATCCTATGAGCAAAGTGGGATACTATTTTCTATGAGAATTTATACGCATTACACACTTTGTTATTTCTATACGGTTTTATAGTAATTTCGCTATTAACTTTTAATTGGATTTTATCTGTTTCTATGTGACACACATTCTATTTGATCCTATGAGCAAAGTGGGATACTATTTTCTATGAGAATTTATACGCATTACACACTTTGTTATTTCTATACGGATTTATAGTAATTTCGCTATTAACTTTTAATTGGATTTTATCCGTTTCTATGTGACACACATTCTATTTGATCCTATGAGCAAAGTGGGATACTATTTTCTATGAGAATTTATACGCATTACACACTTTGTTATTTCTATACGGTTTTATAGTAATTTCGCTATTAACTTTTAATTGGATTTTATCTGTTTCTATGTGACACACATTCTATTTGATCCTATGAGCAAAGTGGGATACTATTTTCTATGAGAATTTATACGCATTACACACTTTGTTATTTCTATACGGATTTATAGTAATTTCGCTATTAACTTTTAATTGGATTTTATCCGTTTCTATGTGACATACATTCTATATGATCCTATGAGCAAAGTGGCATGCTATTTTCTATGAGAATTTATACGCATTACACACTGTGATTTCTATACGGTTTTATAGTAATTTCGCTATTAACTTTTAATTGGACTTTATCCGTTTCTATGTGACACACATTCTATTTGGTCCTATGAGCAAAGTGGGACACTAATTTTTATGAGAATTTATACGCATTACACACATTGTGATTTCTATACGGTTTTATAGTAATTTCGCTATTAACTTTTAATTGGATTTTATCCGTTTCTATGTGACACACATTCTATTTGATTCTATGAGCAAAGTGGCATACTATTTTCTATGAGAATTTATACGCATTACACACTTTTTTATCCGTTTCTATGTGAATGTGACACACATTCTATTTGGTCCTATGAGCAAAGTGGGATACTAATTTTTATGAGAATTTATACGCATTACACATTTAGTGATTCCTATACGGCTTTATAGTAATTTCGCTGTTAACTTTTAATTGGATTTTATTCGTTTCTTTGTGATACACATTCTATTTGATCCTATGAGCAAAGTGGGATACTAATTTACTAAATTGCATGCCACTTTGCTCATAGGATCAAATAGAATGTGTGTCACATAGAAACGGATAAAATCCAATTAAAAGTTAATAGTGAAATTACTATAAAACCGTATAGGAATCACAAAGTGTGTAATGCGTATAAATTCACATAGAAAATAGTATGCCACTTTGCTCATAGAATCAAATAGAATGTGTGTCACATAGAAACGGATAAAATCCAATTAAAAGTTAATAGCGAAATTACTATAAAACCGTATAGAAATCACAATGTGTGTAATGCGTATAAATTCTCATATAAATTAGTATCCCACTTTGCTTATAGGACCAAATAGAATGTGTGTCACATAGAAACGGATAAAATCCAATTAAAAGTTAATAGCGAAATTACTATAAAACCGTATAGAAATCACAGTGTGTGTAATGCGTATAAATTCTCATAAAAATTAGTATCCCACTTTGCTCATAGGACCAAATAGAATGTGTGTCACATAGAAACGGATAAAATCCAATTAAAAGTTAATAGCGAAATTACTATAAAACCGTATAGAAATCACAAAGTGTGTAATTCGTATACATTCTCATAGAAAATAGTATGCCACTTTGCTCATAGAATCAAATAGAATGTGTGTCACATAGAAACGGATAAAATCCATTTAAAAGTTAATAGCGAATTTACTATAAAACCGTATAGAAATCACAATGTGTGTAATGCGTATAAATTCTCATATAAATTAGTATCCCACTTTGCTCATAGGACCAAATAGAATGTGTGTCACATAGAAACGGATAAAATCCAATTAAAAGTTAATAGCGAAATTACTATAAAACCGGATAGAAATCACAAAGTGTGTAATTCGTATAAATTCTCATAGAAAATAGTATGCCACTTTGCTCATAGAATCAAATAGAATGTGTGTCACATAGAAACGGATAAAATCCAATTAAAAGTTAATAGCGAAATTACTATAAAACCGTATAGAAATCACAATGTGTGTAATGCGTATAAATTCTCATAAAAATTAGTATCCCACTTTGCTCATAGGACCAAATAGAATATGTGTCACATAGAAACGGATAAAATCCAATTAAAAGTTAATAGCGAAATTACTATAAAACCGTGTAGAAATCACAAAGTGTGTAATGCGTATAAATTCTCATAGAAAATAGCATGCCACTTTGCTCATAGGATCATATAGAATGTGTGTCACATAGAAACGGATAAAACCCAATTAAAAGTTAATAGCGAAATTACTATAAAACCGTATAGAAATCACAAAGTGTGTAATGCGTATAAATTCTCATAGAAAATATTATGCCACTTTGCTCATAGAATCAAATAGAATGTGTGTCACATAGAAACGGATAAAATCCAAATAAAAGTTAATAGCGAAATTACTATAAAACCGTATAAAAATAACGAATTGTGTATTTGCGTATTAATTCTTATAGAAAATTAATTGCCATTCTGCGTATAGAACCGAATAGATTACATTTCTCATAGAAGCATATAAAATCCGTTAAGAATTTTATCGTAAATTTACAATTATTGCAGATAAAATATGTTCCGAATTGATCCAGATTAAAACCCAATAGAATATATTACCACATTGCGTATAAAATGACAATAGAAATATTACGGCTCATAGAATCCCATTAATTCTCATAAAGTTTTTATTACAACTTTGTGCATGGCGGATAAAATTCGGCGTGTGCACATAAGTTACGATAAATTCTCATTAAACTTTATCTGTATTAACTACCATTTTATCTGGCATTTTAACCAGGGTGATGATCCCCGTCCAGGGCGCCCTGTTGACGGGATCACTTCAGATGTTGTTGAAAAAACCAAGTGTTTGGTACTGGAGGATGCAAGACTAAAGAAGCGACAATTAGCAGTTAGCAATTAGAGTATTAAGCAAACCTGATGCATCGCCTTAGAGATGCTATTAAAGTGAAGAGATGCGGAAAACTGACGCAAGGTGTCTTGTTCCTCCACGACCACAGACCAAATAAGTATTTACATAGGAATCGTACGTGTTAATCATCGGACCTACGTTAATAGCGCTATCTGATGGATGGAAGCGCGAACTAAGTCGGTATAATCGTTACCTACAATCACAAACCATATAAGAGTCTATAGATAGTCGACTGCAATGATATTAGCTGTAACCGTGCTACTTGCGCCATCTCTACGAGGGTCCGCCTACTAATATAAAACCCAGGCTTTTGTAGCCCAGTAAATACTTTAAAAATAAAGGAAAAATAATAAATTTAACAAAAAATTTAACATCATATATTTATTTTTTATTTAAATATACATTTGGATGAATATTTTTTATAACTAAGTTGAAACTTATCCAATCCTGTTTCTTTTACAATTTTCTTCAGTAATCAGTAATTTAGTATTAAAACAACAACAAACATAATATATTATTATAAAATAACTCATAAATTCAATAATATCGACATTGAGACAATAAAAATATATCTGACATTACATTACCATCCCCTATATTTACAATACTACTTCATTTTGTTTTGGAATAAAACTGTATAAGTAATAGAAGTATAAATGAAATACTGATATAAATAACTATTTTCCTGTAAAAACTTGTTGAACTTGCTAATAACTATTTACCTACAACAGCTTACTTTACTGGGCAATATCCAAAATAACCGTAACAAAAATTTCCTATTAACGATTGTCACATTTATAATCTAATACAAACATGGAGCAATGATTAATTTATAGTAATTAACGTTACAAGTCCGGGAATTCATATTTAACAGTATGAGTGAGACGTTTGAAGACGAGGCGACGAAGGAGCCGAGTCTTGAAACTCGAAACGAGTATTGTTAAAAGAATTCACGGACGAATGTCGTTATGTATTTTATTTCATCCTGTGTCAAATTCCGTTTTAAAGAAACAGTAATATTAATTTCAAAATAATTTACCTAATGCTCCAAATCTAGTAACATTTTCGAAACATAATTAACAACTGCAATTTGGCGATTGTTTAATTGTTATTGCGTTGATTAATTTCTATTCCAACACTTTACCGGACAAAGGTCGTTATTTGCGTTTTCCCGGACTCAAACTGTTGACGTAAAGTATTTGAATTTGACACAGGATGAAATAAAATAAAAAATAAATATATGATGTTAAATTTTTTGTTTAATTTATTATTTTTCCTTTATTTTAAAAGTATTTACTGGGCTACAAAAGCCTGGATTTTATATTAGTAGGCGGACCCCCGTAGAGATGGCGCAAGTAGCACGGTTATTGCTAATATCATTTCAGTCGACTATCTATAGACTCTTATATGGTTTGTGAAACTTATCTTGACCAATCAACATTATCACATTCACTTCACATCATTTTATTCTTCACACACTAGCTTTTTGCTTTTTCATCTGTCAACATCACAACCACAACATCACAACTGTCATCACTTCTGCAGTTTTTACTCGGTTTTTCTTTGCAATTTGAAATTACTTTGAAATTGAACGCAGCTGCCCTCTACGCGAGGGTACTAAAACTAAACGTGATGGTTACAGCCTTCGACCATACATTTATAGACAAATAATGAGGGCGCTTTGTTTTGAAGCCAACATCTGCGGTGCGGGGACAGGAGATAGTGCCCATATAACTTGTATTGCGGGTTGCGTAAAAGAGGTGCAATATTTGAATACAAACATTTTTCAAATAATATTCTATGAAGCTGAAACTTTGTACTAAATATTATTTGTAGTTTAAATTATAATAAGCATTTTTGTGAAAATATATAATAAATAAAATAATAATTGCATATCAACGATACCTACCTATTCATTTTAATATGCAATAGTGAATTTTGGGTAACAACAATATTTATTTATTAGGGAGCGATCGACTTCAGGAATCCATGTGTTTTATATTGTTACTAATTTATTTTGAAATAAATAAATTAGTAGCAATATAAAACACGAATTCCTGAAGCTTATCGCTCCCTAATTATTCAATTTAATGGTGAAATTATGTGTAATTGTTAAAAATGACAGTTTTCTATTGATTAATTGAAAAACTTAGGATTGTAAGTTTATTAGGTATATTGTTTATTATTTATAAATTAATAGGTAAAAAATTAAACAATTATTTATTTATTTATCTATTTTATTTAACGGATAACAACCACTCAACGGCAATAATATCAATGACAGAAATTATAGTGGAATTTAGCTGGTAACTAAGATCGAATAAATGATCTATTATAATTATTATCATAATATCATTGGATCGAACACCATGCATAAGAACGAAAAATAAAAAATACGTAATTCCTGGATATTTCTTTATTTCCAATTAATTTTTGTTTTCTAGGTCTACTGATTCTTGAAATGAACCATTTTTGTGTATTTGTGTCTAATCCTTTCTTTTACCTCAGAAGTTTTTTTCGTTGTATGGTGGATTCGAAGATTAAAATATTGTTTTAAAATGGCTTTCGTTAACTGAATAAAATGATTATTTGTCACTTCATCATCTAACATATGGTTTAGGTCGAAATTTTTCATTATGAAATTAGGCAAATTCTTTAAAACTTGTATAGTAAGCTTTTCAATGATATATTTTTGTCGTATAGTGGATGTTTCTTCCATCAGCCTATAACTTTTTTCTCCAGTTTTACATATAGAAATAACAAATTCTGAAGCATTTGTAAGTTTTCCATACGCCTTTCTCTTCTGTAGAGCCGACAATGGTTCCTTTACAAGTAAAAGTTCAGCACAGGCGTTACATGCTAAACCTTTCATGAGCCGTTTTATGACAAATCCAGCAATATACCCTACAACATCATGCTGGTATGTTGTCAAATGCCATGCTTCTGATGGCTATAATCACGATTTGTTTCTAGAACAATTGTATTAAATTCTTCCGATTCCAATAAATTATCTCCCATTTGGGTTCTTGATATTGTACTAGAACTACTGACATATAAAATGGATGTGCTATCCAGTGCCATGCAATTACCATACGCTGATTCCTTTACAGTAGCATGACTTAATAATCTTTTGTAACTAGATTCAAATTGTATAGCGTTTGGGTTATTATTTACACCTCCCTTACTTCTCATAGCGCTGAAAAATATTTCGAGGTGGTCTTGGCTGAATTTATACATTAATATAAAACTTAGTTCTGGATTTTCGCAGGCTATGTAATTGTAAAATATATTTTTCATACTATTTAAAGTAATAAGAAAACCTACAAATCCAGTTTTTCTTCTTCCTTCTAACACTGGAACACTACCGATCTTCAATTTATTTACGTATTCTGTAAATTCATCAATTTTTTTTAAAATGAACTCGCATGTTCGTACATCCAATGGTTTTTTGTACATATATTTACAGAAATAATTTCGGCTATTAAGAATGTCAAAAATGTCATTGATAAGAAGACAAAATTTGGCAGTTTCTTCACAGTTTTCAAAATTCTTCAAATGTAAATCCTGGTTGACATACTGGAAGGAATCAGCAACACTTCGGCTAAACGTTTGCGCTGCTAGCTTTACACGCATTTTTTCTTGATACCAGTTAATATGCCGACTACGTAATTTTGTACCGGCATGTAGTCCTTCAGTTTCTTGGAGATCGTGTAAATTTTCAAAGTAACTCCATCTAATTAAACCACCATCATCATGATTTATTTGCTTAACACTTGCCAAACAGTTTCTTATTAATTTTAGCATGTGACATGCGTCTAACATAATATATATATATAGGTTTCTTTGTCACCGGATGGGGAAAAGATGGGTTTGACAAGGAAGCTCCTAATTCCGAAATAACGGTAATGTTAACCGGAGCACCGTCAAATGTTAATGACAACACTTGAACGCCACTTTCATCAATAAATTCCAAAGCTCGATTAATTAAATTTGCCTTTTCCGATGCTTGCAGCCCATTTAATAAAAAGTATCCAATTGGTATTTTCCAGTTTCCGTTCACAGCAACAAGCATGAACACTAATGCTTGAGTCGCAATCTCAACGTGGTCACTAAAAGTTGTTCCGATATTGACATGGCCCTTAAACTCCTTCCCATTCCATATTTCTTGAGCGCGTATATGCATTTCATCATATACCAAATTACAGAAAACTTTTCGACTCTTAGCATTTGCTTCAGCAACTTTTAATTTTAAAGCGTTAATTGCTTCTTTTGTGAAGCCTGGTTGTCCATCTATTGACTGAAACCATTTAGTAATGGTTGATGGGTGTGGTAGCGATTTGTTAAACTGTTCCCTAACGAAATTGTAAGCTTTCGCTGAATAAAAATGTAAAGTTATTGCGAAACTTCTTAATTCCGCCGAATATTTTTCTTTCTTAGGCCTACGTAACATTCGCTCACACAAATTCCTTGCTGAGTCTGGTAGTGACGCCTAAAACAAAAAAATAATAAGAAAAAGCTAAAAACAAGATTCAGGAAATATTAGTTATACATACCATGAGCGTGGATTCAGCATTTTGTGATAAATCAAATTTTTGTTTGAGTTCTTTCATTAACGATTTGAGAGTTGTTATACGAGTTTTTAATCTTCTTCGTTGCTGCTGCAGAACTTTAATGGTATGCTTCTGCTTCCTTATATAGCCTTTAGCTATTGTCCAATTTCGTCGTGCTTTTCTCGGTGACACCAAGTCGTCGGACAAACAATCACCAACATATACAGGTTTCATGCGCCGAGGGTGAGGTTTACTAAAAATATAAAAAAATATTTTACAAATATTGTAACAAGAAAAAATACTTAAAACAAAGATTTAAATACGTAGTGCGAGAACGAAACGACAATTAACAAAACAATATATTGAAATTAAAGATTAAATAGTACATCGTTATCGATTATCACTTACATCATTTTCTCAGATAAGCGTTTCATTTCAGCTTCAGCCTCAGAAGCTGTTGCCGTAGAAGAAGTCTTAACAGGACTGGAACTCAATAAATGAATACCAGACATTTGTACTGATACGCTTGATTTAGATGATGAATTACTTTTTCTTCCTGGAGAATCTTGAAGTTTTAATCTACATAAAAATAAGACTTAATATGATTAATTCTCCTTTTACAATTTAAAATAGATATAACGAACTTTTTTTGCAGATGTTTAGCAGAAATTAAAGGGCTCTCTGGACTTGAACTAACATTTGTAATTCCAATATGTTTGACGGGTGATAATTCCATCTGAGAAAATTCCGAAGTTGAAGGCACAGGTTCATTATCTTCTTTTATAACAGCAGTTACACTGTAAATAGCAAAATCAGTTTTAAAATTACAAAAATAACGAATGTTTACTGTTATGCTCATTTTTTTTATATGAAACCTAATTTCAAATAAAATTAAACGAACCTTTCCTGCAGATATTCATCACAAATTAGAGGACTTTCTGTACAGGGTTCAATATTTACAACATCAACATGTTTCATTGGTGATAATTCCACATGAAAAGATGCAGAAGTTGATGGTACATGTTCATTGTTTATTTCAACATCAGATACTCTATAAAATAAGAAAAGTAATTGTTAAATTACTTAAACAACCAACTTTTAATGATATGCATATACTTAAGCTTTGCACGAAGTACATCCTGAAATGTTTTCACATTTACGTCTTTGTTAATTAAAGGTATAGCATCTTTTCTTAAAACTCGTCTCACATTCGTTTTCATGAAACATTTTTCGTCAAAATGGCTTGAACAGAGGCTGGAATATTTAGACAACTTATAGTTTTCCATTTTCATTGTCTTCAACCATTTTTGTCGCATGTTTGGATCCGTTGGAAATCTGAAAGTTAACATAAGGTTATGCAAATGCAAAATATTTTTTGTAAACTTTAATACTTACAAGTGAAAAGTTATATCCGAATCTTTTTTAAATCTTTTACCACAATGTGGTGCAACGCAGGTACGAACCATTTTCTTCACTTACTACTAACACTAACAATACTTAACACTACTAGTTATATTAAAAGTCCTTTTTTAAAGTCCAGAGTATAAATAAAATCACGATAAAATCACTTTTAAGCAAACTTAACCTGTACAAACGTCAAAACATCAACATCACATGAGCACATGTGTAAACAAGAAGAATATTAAGAATAACACTCATAACCAAACACAACTCGCAGCACAACTTATAGGGGCAAAATCTCTTTTCCCCGCACCGCAGAAGCTGGCTTCACAACACTGTGTATACCAACATAGGGAATTACTTGTCTATATCAGTATATATGGTCGAAGGTTACAGCGGTTCGTATACGAGTTTCCGTACACTGCCTACAATAGGTAATGATTGTTGATAGCATTGTTTATTTTTTACTTGTATATTGATTTGTACTTGTTGAAGCAGATTATTCAATATTTCAGTATTTTATGAAAAATCTGTTTCAACTACAAATCAATATATAAATAAAAAATCTGCTGTGGCCAGTACACGACCTCTCGCCAAATTCTGCTTATTCTACTAATCTCGAGACTACTCTAAAAATTAGTTTTACTTACATTTTAATAGTTTCATGTTCATGTAATACGTAAACGATAATGTAAACCAAGATGCAAGCAAAAGATGTCAACTGTACTGTCACTGTCAGAATAATTCAAATTTTATGTAGAAACAAATTTAATATCATGGACAACAAGATAGAATATGAATTGTACTTTATTTTATTTTTAAATACTACCAGATTCAGCAAATTGTATTTATAATTACTGTACCCATAGATAATTATATTTTCTTTTATTTTTAATTGCAAAAATTGTCATAAATAAATAATGTACCAATATATTTAAGGAAAACTTTATAAAGGATCAAAAAGTACTACTTCCGGTTTGCGGATTTCTACCAAAATGTTATCCGGTGTTAAGATACTTATCAAAACCTTAAATATGAAATTTGGTTATAAACGGTTTGATAATTTTTAAGATATCGTGGACGAAAAATCGTCGGTTCATACAAACGCACACACGCACACACACACAGACATCATCGTGAAAATAGTAAATTCGTATTCTAGAGACCCTGAAACGTGCTTATCCACCAAAAACTCATACTCGAAAATTTTGACCCATTACAATACCTCTCTTATAGAATATGAGGCGAGAGGTAAAAATAGAAATCAATATTTTAAGAAAACTCAAATAAAGGATATAAGATTTTAAAATTTAAAGCATAACAATTTTATTATTTTTTGTACATTATGAAAATAAATCTTTACACGTAACACAAAAATGAAAAGTCAACTCTATGTAAGTACACATTCGCGCTTTATATAGGATAAAATATTCGTTTTGTCTACCAATTGAAGTAAACGTCAACAGAAATAGGTAATCAAAAATAACAAATAATAGCACAAAGTAACGAACAATAACACCAAATAACGAACAATAACACAAAGTAACTAACAATAACAGAAAATAACACAAAAACTGCAGCAGAATTAATTTGACACAAAGATGTAGCAAAGCAAGTTACAGGAGTCGCGGAGAATTTTAAATCTTCCATTGTTAAATTGACGAGTGGGGGAAAACAAGGGGAACATAATGAGCAAATGATACTGGTGTCGCCATCACATGCATGGAAGCGTAATGAAAGAAAAAAAACGCTGTACCCACTGCCACCATTTAAGTTTCCCGGGCCTGTCCAACGACAATGCACCAGTGCACAAGTCCAGACTTTCAAAAGCTGCTGTAGCTGATTGTGGCTTCGAAGAAATTGAACATCCGCCTTCTAGTCCAGATCTAGCACCCAGTGACTATTTTTTGTTCCCAAATCTCAAAAAACACTAATGGCCGTTTGCACCGGTTTCACTTAATTTTTAAGTACCCCTTATCCAAATAAGTAAATTGCACCAATTTTTACGGTGCCCTTAAATCACTACAGCTCCCCTTAAATTTAAGCTGAAGTTCAGGTGCCACTTAGAGGTACCCTTAACGTAAATACTGCATTTATAAAAGCCTTTAGAAATATAAAATATACATATCTGCCTTTGTAGGTTTATGATGAATTTAGATTTATAATTTACATTTAAAATATGACCATATTTTATATTCTAAATCTAAATTTGTAGATGCGTCCAATCATATCACATTATATTAAAGTGATCATAGTGAGTTGAAAAGAGACAATTGACACGTTGAAGTGACACTTAAATATTTTGACTTCTGGTTGTCGATTTGCTAAAATGAATATCAGAAATATGTATATAAGATTAAGATTAATATTATATGTAGGAAAATATAGATAAATATCATAAAGACAAAAATGTAATAAAGTAATTCGTTACAGGATAGAAGATAATTATACTTGCTAACAGGTTTTATAAAACAAATTTCAAATAATAATTCTGTTAGCACTCACTCAGAACCAGTCTCAGAACCCACAGAACATAACAAATGTCAAAAATAACCAGAATGTATCATTACTAAAGTGAAATATTCCTACGATTTCTTCTTGTTCTCACAGAAACGTTCCCTTTGCTAAGTATAAACTAAGGGGTACTGGTGCAAACCGATTAAGTTTAAGGACACGTTTCAAAAGTAGAGACAATTGCTACATATCGGTCAGACTTATGAACTACGTTGCTATATTTAAAATATTCTCAATAGAGGGCTATACAATCGTGTTCTGAAGTTTGTGTCTGTTTACTATGACGAATATTCTCCCTAATTCTTGATGAACTCATCGGTGACGGGACGCAGGAGAAAATCAAGATCCTCGATAAATTTAAGCTTTCCTTCATTTCATATTGATTAGTCATTTTTATATCTTAATATGGTTTTCATAGTACACATAAAACAAAATAAAATGAGCATTTTTATTATTATTTAATAATTTTTATTTTTTTTTTAAATAAATTTTTTATAATTTTTTTTCTGTAGTTCTGTATATTTAACAAATGTTAAGTACACATAAACAATTATTTCGTAACAATTGAAAACGTTTACAAATTTCTCTCATCATTACATTTTTATGTACCTACTTAAACCTATGTGTATTTGTAAAAAACAGAAATTATATACAAGTATTCGTTTGGATTGGAGAACTAAATAAGTTATATAAAATTTAACATTTATTATTATATTGAGGCATAAATTACCAAATTTCTTAGAATTTTTTTTATGTCGAGAGTCGAGAATATTTTCCTGGAATCAATTTTGCTGGAGATTAGCCAAATTTTTCTGAAACATTGTTGTGTGGCGATCAATTGTTAAAAATATTTTCAATAGGAATTATTTTTGTTAGATTTGATTGCAATATCAGATGTTTCTAAATAATTCTAAGAAACTTCAAAATCAAAATTGAAATTGAATTATCATTAGCAGATGTAAGAAAAATGAAATATTTTAGTCCCTCCTTCGTTTTAGTTATAGAGTAGGTAGTTATTGTTCATTTAGTGTAAAACTAGCATCAGGACCCGTTACGCGGCTCTAACACTAGGTCCCGCTACCGCGGGGCAAAGGAAATGCGCCCCGCTTCGCGAGGCTCAAACTCCGCGCACCCTGAATTTGGGAGGATTCGGCACTTCGTGCATCAATAATTGTAACATTTAGACTCTACCGAAATAAATTGTAATCTTTTCGTATGATGAAATTATAATTATTTAATTACAACTTCAAATTATTCATCTTTCTTCTTCAATATAAATTTTAGTTAAGTCATTACAATTTTAGAATAGAATAAGATAATATGTGTAATAAAATAAATATCGTGGTTATCCAACTATAAACAAAAGACGTCATTTTGAACAACATAGTACATTAGTTCCCATCAAGAACTTTAATATGATATTAAACTCAATATGATTATAACATTTTTTTATATAAACAAATTGCAATCGCCGGCAATAATTTTAAATAAATTTATTAATTAGCCCTCGCCCTCACCTAGCTCTCTAATTAGATGTCAAACTCGATATAGTTCTATTATTTTTTCGATTAAAACAAATGCCGATCGTCGGTCACCATTTTCAATAATTTAATTATTGAGCCCTTATCTAGCCTTTAATTTGATATTAAACTTGATATGATTTTATAATTTTTTTTATTAAAAACAAATGCCAATCGTCGAACACCACTTTAAATAATTTTATTTTAATTAGCCCTCATTTGGCTCATTAATTTGATGTCAAACTCGATATCATTTTATAATTTTTTCGATAAAAACAAATATAAATCATCGGCCATTATTTTAAATAATATGATTTATCTAGCCCTTTAACTTCATATCAAACCAGTGTTGTGACAGATCATTTTAAAATTGATCTAGATCAAGATCTTCTAGTTTAATATGATCTAGATCAGATCTTAGATCAATTTTTACGATAGGATCTTTCTTTTAGATCAGATCAGAAATTAGTGACCTTTTTTTCTTTAGATCGTAAAAAGATCAATATTAGACAAAATATTTAGGTAATTGTTGTATTACATTAGGTACATAAAAAAGAAGAAAATACGTAGTATTCAAGCGATTTAATCTACAGTTTAAAATTAAAACATATTAAAAATATTAAACTCGTACTTTTGCTAAATATTCAATTTCATGCTTTAACTTGCATATAGCGCAGAAAAATCTACAAATATAATCTTATTTTAAGATCGTAGATCATATTTATTTGATCTAGATCAAACTCAAGATCCTTAAATATTAGATGATCTAGATCAGACCAAAGATCACGTAAATTGAGCTAGATCGGTGATCTAGATCAGTCACAACACTGTATCAAACACGATATGATTCTATAATTTTTTCGATAAAAACAAATTCGGAACGCGTGCCGCAATTTTTAACAACTTTCTAGCCCTTAAATTTACTTTTAAAAAACAAAAGCCTGAATAGCCGACCTCTATTTTGAACAATTTTGTACATCAGTCCTAATCAAGACCTTTGATTTCTTTTCTTAGAATAAATATAAGATTTCGTGAAAATAAAGTATAACTAATGTAGAAAATATAGTAGTTATCGGTTATCCAGCTCGGTTCAAATCAAATGTGTCATTGTCACTGTCTGTTGGGTAGAAAGTCGAAAACTATATTACCGATATTTAGTGACAATTAAGTTATTTCGACTGAGCTGCCATCTCTATGGTAAAGGATGAACTATTTTCGACTACTTTGCTACTCAAATCTACTCAATTTGAATAAATTTTAATAGCCATTTTTGAGAAAACTACTGTAACAATTAAGATAAACATTGCAGATGTGTGAATATTAGAGCAAATATTGTTTCCTGAGAGTAATTTTGTATTGATATAGGGCATAATATTGAATAAAAATATTGTTTTAATGTTTATAGTAAACAATATTGGAACAAAAAATATTTCAGGAAACAGAAAAAAAAATATAAATTTCAATAATGTTTTGTTTGCCTAGATATTTTGACCAGGAGCGGAGAAAATGGCTATTAAAAATTGATATATTTTTATGCAACCTGCAAAACATCTGTAACGCACCCTTAAGGTCGCGCTCCTGTATATATGGTTGCGTACCAACAGTAATTAATTTTATTCATGGTGCATTTAAAATTGGTAGACTTTAGCAGTCCAAACATTGCATATATGTGATTCTTAATTGTATACCTAGGCTAATGAACCATTCTTGTTTAAAAGAAGTGCTTATTTTTCAGAAAAATACATTTTATTTCCAAAACTATCACATCTACATCTTTATAACATACTTACTTGACTAGAGAATTATATATGTTATCATAAGAAAAAAACAAAAAACGTAAATATTGACTGAGACTCAAATGCACCATGAATAAAAAATAAAGTGGTTTGAATAGCACGCGACCACTAAAATAGTTCAAGCATTATCACATAGATGGCTGCTCGTCGTTTAAAATTTGGCGCTATAGATTCAAAGTCCGCATTGCATTATTTATGTTATGTTATGATTTCGTAAAAAGCCCTTTCATAGTTTTTTCTTATATCTTGCGGTTATTTGTTATTGTTATTATGTTTTAGTTGTTTTCTTGTTTTTTGCGTTATTGTTATTTAATTATTGGTTTTGTTGTTTTTAATGTGTTGTTGTTATTATTATTATTAAACATTGTTCACTCGGGAACTGTGTCCGTGGTATTATATTATTTGTTGAAATGGGGGGAAAAAGTACGAAGCACAGTAAAAAGAAGAAAAATAATAGATCTTTCGCTCGGAAAAGGTGGAATAAACTTAATTGCGTAGGTAAATAGTACATACAAATTTGAATTTTTTTAGGACTAACGTATATTACATGATTCTACTTTTGCACTTTTCCAGTAAACCAGTAAACGAAAGATAAATAATTGAATAAAAAAATGACACTTACTTTTATTATGTATCCTACTTTTTTACATTGTTGTCAACAATCAGTTTGTATTGTATAAATCTGATATCGTCAACGTCTATTCGAAGAATTCGAGAATGATTAACTTTCTCAAAACTGACCAATCAGAATAAATTGAGTATTTTGGCAAATTATTTTATTGATTTTATTAGTAATTTTTGTATCAAGTGGATATTTTAAGTGTGTATATCAATAAACATAATTTTAAAAAATTATATATGTAGCCATAAGCTTTGTTATTTATTGACAATTTTTTTAATGTTCATATTTCGTTATAAATAATCAAATAAGTTAATGTGAAACTATTGGTTACTATGATAATCTTATAAGATTCAAATTCAGGTTAACGATGCTTTATATAATTATAAAAAAATTGTTAATTTATATATATTTATATTTTAATTTAGAAATTTAGATAATAAAAATTTGTTTCTTGTGTTGACAACTGTCAAAAATACTCGGGTATGCTGGTATGCACTTGTGCAAATACTCGCGGGTACACTGCATTTGTACACATACCTACTCACTGATACTTGATTGTTTTGGCTCGAAATTTAAAAAATACTGTAACCTGATTGGTTGAAATTTTTCGAGGGAAATACTCAGTTATTATACCACAAGAGCTACGTCGAACCGCAGGAGGCAAAAGTATTTTCTATTATTTTTGATGATCAAGTGGTATACAATTTCATGAATAAAACAAATTTAACAATTTTATTTATTAACATAATTTTTAAATTAATTTTAAATATTATTGTTTGTTGTGTCCTGGTTACGGTGGATAAACGCATACTATGTCAATATTAAAAAATATGCACTGGAATAGTGTTGTTTATAGATAGTTTCTATGATTTTTGTGAAAAATAGTGCATTTTAATTGGTTAAAATATATAATGACGGAAATAGTCACTGATATTTGATTGTTATTAAAAAATTATTGTTACCTGATTGGTTAAAATTTATTTTTTCAAATGATTCTTAAATATGAAGTAATTAAACTCACCAATATAATAAAAAATTATTAAATTTTCAGACTTTGCTAAAAATACTTAGGTACCAAAACATTAGCAAAATTCCGGATATAAACTAAAATCTTAATGTAAAAAATTTCATTATTGAATTAAACATATACAAGATAATTATTTATGTTTGTTAATATGTACCTACTAAACAATGATATTATTTAATAAAAAAATTTACAATTATAGAAAATAATTATGTATAGGTAACAGGATTATTGGTATAGTTTGAGAAAATTTGGAAATAAATGGAAAAAAATGTTATTTTTGCGCAACTATCAAAATTTATTATAATCCATAATTAAATGATACAAAATATTAGTAATTGTTATTGTTGTCATGTTGTATTGTTGTGCGTTTACAGAGCCACAAACCCGAGCGCCAAGCGCTTCTATCTCGTCAAAAATTTTGAACCTTGAGAAATGAATAGGTATAATTTCTACGACGGCGTAGAAGGGTCAGGGTAAATATTTTTTTATATTGAATTCCCGACTTTTAAACTCGGGATCCCGACTTTTAAACTCAGGATCCCGACTTTTAAACTCAGGAACCTAACTTTTAAACTCGGGATCTCAGCTATTTAATCCCGAGATAAAAAGTCAGGATCCCGAGATTAAAAGTCGGGATCCCGAGTTTAAAAGTTGGGATCTCGAGTTTTAAACTCGGGATCCTGAGTTTAAAAGTAGGGATCCCTAGTTTAAAAGTCGGGAATTCAATATAAAAAATATTTACCCTGACCCTTCTACGCCGTCGTATAATTATATAATTTTTGCTTTACGTTACATTGTTGTCCCGCCCGACACTTCTTGACAAGCTTGCACAGGTTGCAAGTTCTATATTCTACGAAGTGCTACCGGCACCGGTCCGTGTATTTTCCTTTCATACACTATAAAATTCATAACTCGTTATCTAGCCAACCAATTATATTGATTTCCTTAGTAAAAATAATTTTGAACCTTCCTTTATATATCTCCTGCAGTATGTACTGCAAAATTCCTTACAAAACGAGATTTAGTAGCAGACTACATTTTTCACTACACGAAATTTACGTTGAATTTTATTACTTTCTCATTTGTTATAAACAATACGTCATTCTTGATAAATGTACTACACCTACACATAGGTACTTAATAAGTACTGCTTGTATAAAAAAAATTGAATAAAATATCTTCACTAGTTCACAAGAAATTACAATTGTTAGTCGGAAAGTTAAAAAAAATCACCAAAATTTTAATTTCTAAAAAAAGGAGATAATGCATTTTTCGGATTGATGACAATTTAGGATTTTCGTATCTTTTTATATGTAGAAAGAGAAAAAAATCTGAATATAATATAATTTTTTCAGAAAGGGTACACCTATATTCATTTATCAAGTTTCGAAATTTTTTGACGAATCGGGACTATAAATTAAATGGATAAAAATATGTCAAGATTTTTCTATAAAATAAAAATTCATGGCATACAAAGTAAAAACTATTATTAATTATTATTATAACATTACATTATTTATGTTGTTTGTTGTTCGAAATATTTTTACCTATCTTCTTACGTGTCCCAAAAAATGTTCATACGGGAATTTCTCTCGAGAATCAAGAAACGGAAACGATCCAAATGTTCTTATAGAAATGTACAGTGGCTATGAGTGGGGGAACAATGTTGCGATTGGCTACACTAATACAAGCGTATATACAGTATAATATGTACAAATTTTATACTATGCTGCCATCAGTCGGTCTAGAAACGAAATAGCACTGCAATCCCGCGACGTTAAGACTGCGTTCGAAGTGCACTAAAATTTCAAGCATACAAATCTCAAGAACTATTGCACTTAAAGGGATCCGGTCTTCAAATTTGTATTTAGTATTTAAAGGGATCCGGTCTTCAAATTTGTATTTAGTATATAACATATATAACATTTTTGTTTATTGTTTAAATTTTTAATACAATAATTAAATTCTCCAGTACTAGAAAAATAAATGTATTGAAATTAGTCTCCTAACAAAGAATATATGATATTGTTTATAAATATAATTTCAAAAATCGTATATATTCAACAGTTTTTGAAATTTGTACGAATAAAAAAATGTAGGGCTGAGCGCCCGCCATAATGCATTTTAGCGAGTAAATAGTTCAGCTTCTTGTCACTAGGATATCGGTCGGTTAAGAAGAGACCGGTAGACGGTAGTGGACCCGGCTGTTCAAATTTGTTCCAGCTAGTTGAAGCGAGAACATTTTCATTTACTGCAATTTGTACTGAGATATTTATAAGCGTTTTATAGGCGAAAAATCTAACTGTAGAGGAAAACAAACAGATTGACAGTTGACATTTTTTTCTTTGAATTAACGGGCTTAATAAGTTATGTTAAGATAAAATATTAAAAGATTTACTTTGATTTAAAGGATTAAAAGTTTATTTTGAAATTAACGGGGTTAATAACAGTTATGTTAAGATTATTATAGTTTGTGCTGCTGAGGGAAAACTCTGCTAATTCAAATACAGAAGTTTTTCCAAGATTTAAAGTTTGATTTATAGGATTGAAATAACTGTTAGTGTTGCTATCGAAAAACAATCTACTGCTCAATACCTGGAATAAGGTGCTTTCCATGGATTAACGGTTAAATAACAGTTGTACAGGTATATAAATTGTGCTGCTTGCTAAGGGTAAAACCTTCACTTTCACTTGTGATCTTGATTTGACAATATCGTTTTGTACATTGTTAAAGAGTTAAGTTTCGCTTATTATTGTTAAATATGGGCCGCAAATCTTTAATTGCTCCAAGCAAAATTAATACGAAAAATAAAAAGTCGAGAGTTGCAAAATCTAAGTGGAAGCTTAAAAAAAGTTTAAAAGTTCTAAATTACTTATTTTTTATTGCAACTCAAGAAATCAAATTCTCTCTTCAAATAGTATGTGTACCAACATAATATCACTTTTTTCTTTTTATATTGCTACAAGCTGCAAGTGTTTATAAGATTTGTAATTTATGTATAGATATTTTTTGAAGATGCATTGTGCTACTACAACTATATAAAATTTACTGAAAGGTGTAAAGTGTAAAAATACTCGAAATCTCAGTAATACAGCATTTATTCTTCTTGCATAACCGACGTTTCGGTTTACAGTTAAACCTTCAAGGTCTAAAATTTACAACAATGTATATACCTAATCTCTTAGGTAATTGTTTTATATACATTGTTGTAATTATTGTTGTAAATTTTAGACCCTAAAGAAAGTTCCAGTGCTAACTGAAACGTTGGTTAGGTATGTAAGAAAAATAGATGCTGTATAACTGAGATTTCGAGTATTTTTTACACATTACAATAAAAAACAGTCGAAAAAACATTAATTTAATTAACTGAAAGGAGGGGGTGCGGCAAAAATTACCCCCTCCCTAAGATTATTATTTGTTTCTAAAAATAGACTAATATTCCAATCATTATTATACTATTTCTTACTGACGCAGAATTAAAAGTAATATTTTTATTTATTTTTGCACATAAAGGTATTGAAAATTCTTTTTAAAATATTTGACTGTGAATCGGTATTAATGTAGCAACAAAATATGATAGTATGTTAATACAAATACAATATTATGTAAAAATTTCAAGTTTTACATTAAATAAATAACAAGTACAGCAAATTGATTTTATCAGTACAAATCTTGAATAATAAAATTGTTTAAATCAATACTTTTGTATCGTTTTCTGTATATGTGTAAATTGAGTCTACTTTAAATAAACAAACTGTAGGTATAACTTTCATTTCTTTTTTAGTAATACCAGTGAAACTTTGAATACTCAAGCAAAAAAAATGTTAAAAAGAAACCATAATTACTTTTATCAAATAAATAATAAAGAATATTGTTATTTCATTAATGTCGACCTGTATATAGAAAAAGTTGAAAAAGATGAAGTTTTATGGCAGCAAGTAATGTTACCAAAACTAAAATATTTTTATTTAAATTATATTCTTCCTGAAATAGCTGATAGTAGAACTCCAATTTTGGATTTTATGTCTGACTTTTTTTAATAAAAAAAACTTTAATATTTTCTGTTGATATAATTTATACACACTTCCAAACATACTCGTACACTATTCAACGATTACAGATATCAACGGAAAATAGTACATTATGCACCAAGGGAGGAAAACTCGATTTTGCTACCGCGGGTGAATTGACAACACAGGACTGAATCAGTCTTGTGCTGTCAATTCACTCGAGAGAGCAAAAGCGTTCCTCCCGAAGTGCATACGATAATTTTTGTAACGAGTGCACAGAAAAATGAGCGGAAAACGTGCTTGTTTAAAGGGAGCAAAACGCGTTTTTGCTCCCTTGAGATATTTTGCTCCCTCAGTGTAACGGTCGCTACTCCGCTTCTCGAAAATAATAGAGAGGGAGCAAAACATCTCAAGGGAACAAAAATGCGTTTTGCTCCCTCTAAATAAGCTCATTTTGCGTGCACATGTTACAAAAAAATCATAATTATTTTATCAAACCCATGGTCAACTAAATATAAACAATTAAAAAAATTATTGTTTACGTAGGTACTGTATTTTTATGTAAATTGTATTATATATTATTATAGAACTGGCAAAAATATATATTTGTAGAAAAATTTACTGATAATTTATTATTATTGTTTTGTAGACTTTAATTGAAATTAAAATGTTTTGCTTTATTAATAAATATGAAATTATTTTCTTTACTCGTATGTACAGTACAGTTTACATCACTCTAAAAATATTATTCAGACTATTTGGGTAAGTATGGAAACAGGCATGGAATCACCGTTCGTGAATTTGTAAAGCCGAATAGAATTGTGTTGTGTGCATGGTGCAATGCGTTCTTTCGGTTCTTTCCCATCTGGCGTACATCCCTTGCCCCTTCACCTTACCTACCCAACGCGGGTCGTACTACCTGACTGATGTGCTGTCTTACTACGGTGACATCTTTAGGTAAATAGCTCTACCCCATTAGGGAATGGTGGCGATGTGTTTTCATAGATGGTTTGAAACTCTGGTTTGTTCAAAAATTGGCCACGTTTTTTCATAGAGGGCTTTAAACGCAGTTTTAAGTTAACCTTAAATATTAAGTACCCCTTTGATAAGTAAAGCATTTAAGGACACGTTTCAAAAGTAGAGACAATTGCTACATATCGGTCATACTTATGAACTACGTTGCTATATTTAAAATATTCTCAATAGAGGGCTATACAATCGCAGGAGAAAATCAAGATCCTCGATAAATTTAAGCTTTCCTTCATTTAATATTGATTAGTCATTTTTATATCTTAATCTGGTTTTCATAGTACACATAAAACAAAATAAAATGAGCATTTTTATTATTATTTAATTAATTTTTTTTGTTTTTTAAATAAATTTTTTATAATTTTTTTTCTGTAGTTCTGTATATTTAACAAATGTGAAGTATACACATAAACAATTATTTCGTAACAATTGAAAACGTTTACAAATTTCTCTCATCATTACATTTTTATGTATACCTACTTAAACCTATGTGTATTTGTAAAAAAACAGAAATTATATACAAGTATTCGTTTGGACTGGAGAACTAAATAAGTTATATAAAATTTAACATTTATTATTATATTGAGGCATAAATTACCAAATTTCTTAGAATTTTTTTATTGTCGAGATTCGAGAATATTTTCCTGGAATCAATTTTGCTGGAGATTAGCCAAATTTTTCTGAAACATTGTTGTGTGGCGATCAATTGTTAAAAATATTTTCAATAGGAATTATTTTTGTTAGATTTGATTGCAATATCAGATGTTTCTAAATAATTCTAAGAAACTTCAAAATCAAAATTGAAATTGAATTATCATTAGCAGATGTAAGAAAAATGAAATATTTTAGTCCCTCCTTCGTTTTAGTTATAGAGTAGGTAGTTATTGTTAATTTAGTGTAAAACTAGCATCAGGACCCTTTACGCGGCTCTAACACTAGGTCCCGCTACCGCGGGACAAAGGAAATGCGCCCCGCTTCGCGAGGCTCAAACTCCGCGCACCCCGAATTTGGGAGTATTCGGCACTTCCGCACTTCGTGCATCAATAATTGTAACATTTAGACTCTACCGAAATAAATTGTAATCTTTTCGTATGATGAAATTATAATTATTTAATTACAACTTCAAATTATTCATCTTTCTTCTTCAATATAAATTTTAGTTAAGCCATTACAATTTTAGAATAGAATAAGATAATATGTGTAATAAAATAAATATCCTGGTTATCCAACTATAAACAAAAGACGTCATTTTGAACAACATAGTACATCAGTTCCCATCAAGAACTTTAATATGATATTAAACTCAATATGATTATAACATTTTTTTATATAAACAAATTGCAATCGCCGGCAATAATTTTAAATAAATTTATTAATTAGCCCTCGCCCTCACCTAGCTCTCTAATTAGATGTCAAACTCGATATAGTTCTATTATTTTTTCGATTAAAACAAATGCCGATCGTCGGTCACCATTTTCAATAATTTAATTATTGAGCCCTTATCTAGCCTTTAATTTGATATTAAACTTGATATGATTTTATAATTTTTTTTATTAAAAACAAATGCCAATCGTCGAACACCACTTTAAATAATTTTATTTTAATTAGCCCTCATTTGGCTCATTAATTTGATGTCAAACTCGATATCATTTTATAATTTTTTCGATAATAACAAATATAAATCAGCGGCCATTATTTTAAATAATATGATTTACCTAGCCCTTTAACTTCATATCAAACCAGTGTTGTGACAGATCATTTTAAAATTGATCTAGATCAAGATCTTCTAGTTTAATATGATCTAGATCAGATCTTAGATCAATTTTTACGATAGGATCTTTTTTTAGATCAGATCAGAAATTAGTGATCTTTTTCTCTTTAGATCGTAAAAAGATCAATATTAGACAAAATATTTAGGTAATTGTTGTATTACATTAGGTACATAAAAAAGAAGAAAATACGTAGTATTCAAGCGATTTAATCTACAGTTTAAAATTAAAACATATTAAAAATATTAAACTTTTGCTAAATATTCAATTTCATGCTTTAACTTGCATATAGCGTAGAAAAATCTAAAAATATAATCTTATTTTAAGATCGTAGATCATATTTATTTGATCTAGATCAAACTCAAGATCCTTAAATATAAGATGATCTAGATCAGACCAAAGATCACGTAAATTGACCTACATAGATCGGTGATCTTGTTCAGTCACAACACTGTATCAAACACGATATGATTCTATAATTTTTTCGATAAAAACAAATTCGGAACGCGTGCCGCAATTTTCTAGCCCTTAAATTTACTTTTAAAAAACAAAAGACTGAATAGCCGACCTCTATTTTGAACAATTTTGTACATCAGTCCTAATCAAGACCTTTGATTTCTTTTCTTAGAATAAATATAAGATTTCGTGAAAATAAAGTATAACTAATGTAGAAAATATAGTAGTTATCGGTTATCCAGCTCGGTTCAAATCAAATGTGTCATTGTCACTGTCTGTTGGGTAGAAAGTCGAAAACTATATTACCGATATTTAGTGACAATTAAGTTATTTCGACTGAGCTGCCATCTCTATGGTAAAGGATGAACTATTTTCGACTACTTTGCTACTCAAATCTACTCAATTTGAATAAATTTTAATAGCCATTTTTAGAAAACTACTGTAACAATTAAGATAAACATTGCAGATGTGTGAATATTAGAGCAAATATTGTTTCCTGAGAGTAATTTTGTATTGATATAGGGCATAATATTGAATAAAAATATTGTTTTAATGTTTATAGTAAACAATATTGGAACAAAAAATATTTCAGGAAACAGAAAAAAAAAATATAAATTTCAAGAATGTTTTGTTTGCCTAGATATTTTGACCAGGAGCGGAGAAAATGGCTATCAAAAATTGATATATTTTTATGCAACCTGCAAAACATCTGTAACGCACCCTTAAGTGTAAGCGGTGCAAACGGCCATAAGGGGGACAAAATTTAGGGACAATGACGAACTTATAGCAGCTGTTGAGGGCCATTTTGCGGAAAAAACAAATGAATATTTTTATAATGGATTAAAGATGTTATTGAAACGGTGTTATACCTGTATTCAAAAGCAGGGGAACTATATTGAAAAATTTTTTTTTTTTGTTGCTCTAGTCTTTTGTTTTCATGCCTAGTCCGGGAATATAAAAACGACCCCTCGTACTTGAAGCACAAATGTCATGTAGATGTCCGATTTCATTGTTTTCTGATTGTTACTAACTCTGTTTTTAGTTTTGTGGATAGTTAATGTAAATAATAGGATTTGAATTTCTTGGGAATAGCATAAAATAATTATTTATTGTTATAAGTC
The DNA here is from genome assembly GCA_947534325.1 of Agonum fuliginosum. NCBI lineage: Eukaryota > Metazoa > Arthropoda > Insecta > Coleoptera > Carabidae > Agonum > Agonum fuliginosum. The sequence continues at coordinate 19,890,946 of OX384029.1, read as the reverse complement.
ACAGAATTTTCGATATCTTGAGATATGTTTAATATTTCATTATACGATGTTATTTTATTAGTCGATTAAATCTATTCTATTAAATGAGCAAGGAATTGTATGTTTTTACGGTCATGCTATCTCGAAAACGGCTCTAACGATTTTCTCGAAAGTTGGTATATAAGAGGTTTTCAACCTCAGGAATCTAACGGACTAACTCAAATTTTCCAGGAAACTCGTTTTCAGCGAGTTTTTAACTATTCAAAAATACACTAGGTCACGCCTATACCACGTCTACTCGAATATTTTACTGTATACACTTCTGAGCGTATCTAATTGCCGCGCTGTGACTCTACCTATACCCATACCTATTAAATAAAATGTTTGATTCCCACATAAATTCTTACCTGATGTGAGGTGGTCAAAAACTCTACCTATGGCCATACCTATTAAATAAAATTTTTGATTGCCACATAAATTCTTACCTGATGTGAGGTGGTCAAGAACGGTACCTGTGGCCACACCTATTAAATAAAATTTTTGATTTCCATAAATTCTTACCTGATGTGAGGTGGTCTAGAATGGTACCTATGGCCATACGTATTAAATAAAATTTTTGATTCCCATATAAATTCTTACCTGATGTGAGGTGGTCAAGAATGGTACTTATGGCCATACCTATGAAATAAAATTTTTGATTTCCATATAAATTCTTACCTGATGTGAGGTGGTCAAGAACGGTACCTATGGCCATACCTATTAAATACAATTTTTGATTCCCACATAAATTCTTACCTGATGTGAGGTGGTCAAAAACTCTACCCATGGCCATACTTATTAAATAAAATTTTTGATTTCCACATAAATTCTAACCTTATGTGAGGTGGCCAAAAACCAGGGTTATTGCGATTTTGCCCAGCCCGAAACAACCCGCCTGAAATAACCCGAAAAAGCCCATGAAAAAACCCATTTTATTTGAAAATTGTATGCAGGCTGTCCTATGAAACTGTTTAAGCATGGGGATCTCGAGAACCATAAGAGATACGAACAGGGTTGTGAAAACCCCGGGTTTTTTCATATTTGCCCAGCCCAGTGGGTTTTAAAAAAAAAAAACCTAGCCCACTACTGGGGTTTTTCAAAAAAGCGCTTAAAAATATTATTGTGTAATTTCTGCCTTCATTTTAATTTCAATGCACTTGTGTTTTATATCGTTGAAAAGAGAAAAAAATCTCTATTAAAATATATATGAAAATTTGAATTTGGTTTGAATTTCCCAAAATCTGTAGGAGATAATAAACATTTGAAGACTGCTGTGAATTCCTCGTTAAACACTGCCTATATAGAACCTGCAAATTAGAAACTTGTACAAATTCAAAAAAAAAAGTTATAGGTGAGAAACGAAATTGGCAAAATTTACATTTTTGCGTATATCTACTCACTTACGCATTTTTGTGGGAAAACAAAAACATTTCTAAATTGGCCCCCAAAAGGGGCAACTTTTTTCTAAGTTAACCAACTTATGGTTCTCGAGATCCCCATGCTTAAACAGTTTCATAGGACAGCCTGCATACAATTTTCAAATAAAATGGGTTTTTTCATGGATTTTTTCGGGTTATTTCAGGCGGGCTTTTTTATCACAGGAAAACTCTTCTGGGCTAAAGTGTAGAATAGATGTTTAAGAGGAAGCAAGGATTTGGTCCGATTTTGTTAGTTTTTAGGGTAAAATTTGGGACAACTGTCAACACTGGTTATGCTGAAAAATTAACAGATTAAACATGTGATTTAACGTTTTTATACATTTATGTAATGGAGATATCAATAAATAAATATATTTGGCTGGAATGTAGAATAGGTGTTTAAGAGAAAATGCGTTTCTTTTTTTAGGAGATCGTTTATTATGCTTAAATATGACCTAAACAAGCAAAATTAGACCGCGGAAGAGTGTTTTAAACATGATTTTTTGAAGAAAATGAAATTTTTTTGGTTAACCTCAATGTGTCAAAATTGCAAAAACCTTTTTACCCTTCGTGAGTCCAACATAATCCGTTTTTGATAAATACTCTTATGAAACTAAACTAAATAATTCAACCTTTTTATCCTTCGTGAGTCCAACATAATCCGTTTTTGATAAATACTCTTATGAATCTAAACTAAATAGTTCAACCTTTTTATCCTTCGTGAGTCCAACATAATCCGTTTTTGATAAATACTCTTATGAAACTAAACTAAATAATTCAACCTTTTTATTCTTCGTGAGTCCAACATAATCCGTTTTTGATAAATACTCTTATGAATCTAAACTAAATAGTTCAACCTTTTTATCCTTCGTGAGTCCAACATAATCCGTTTTTGATAAATACTCTTATGAAACTAAACTAAATAATTCAGCCCAAACTTTTTACCCTTCGTGAGTCCAACATAATCCGTTTTTGATAAATACTCTTATGAATCTAAACTAAATAGTTCAACCTTCGTGAGTCCAACATAATCCGTTTTTGATAAATACTCTTATGAAACTAAACTAAATAATTCAGCCCAAACTTTTTACCCTTCGTGAGTCCAACATAATCCGTTTTTGATAAATACTCTTATGAAACTAAACTAAATAATTCAGCCCAAACTTTTTACCCTTCGTGAGTCCAACATAATCCGTTTTTGATAAATACTCTTATGAAACTAAACTAAATAATTCAAGCTATTTACCCTTCGTGAGTCCAACATAATCCGTTTTTGATAAATACTCTTTATACTCTCATTTCCACAGCACCCTTGAGGTGGAGTACAGTAGTGCGTTTTTTACTTCCTTGTACGGAGTAATAAGGAAGTATTGTAATCGCGAAAAATTTCGGTTTTCAGATTTTGATGGAAATATCCGTTTTGACCTTTTCTGAATCCATTATGACTAGTTTCGTCGTGACGTCTGTACGTACGTGCGTACGTGCGTACGTACGTGCGTACGTACGTACGTACGTACGTACGGACGTATGTGTGTCGCATAACTCAAATACGGTTAGACGTAGAAAGTTGAAATTTTGTATTTAGGACTGTTATAGCATCTAGTTGTGCACCTCCTATTTTTGGTTTCAATCTATAAACCGGAAGTAGTACTTTTTAAAAATATTTCGATAAATATTTAATTTAACACAAATTTTTTTATTTTAAATGAAAGATTATGTGATTATTATCTACAATCGGTATTTTATAAATTTTTCTGTATCTTCTATCATTTAAGAATAATTAAAGTATATACTTATAATTTATTATTTCGGTATCTTGTACTCCATGATCGTTTAACATTTGTTACTACGTAAAATTTAAATGATTATGACATGACAGTGACAATAGTAAAATATGCTTAATATCTTCTTCTGCAGTTTAAATAAAATGACTAAAATATATTTGTGAGTATACTAGTATAATAAGTTAAAAGAATTTTTTATATTATTCTACATTTTAGTTATTAAGAAAAGTATGAACACACAAGGCGTACAAGGAAGTCATGTGGTGCCCACGTCAGATTTTTTTTAATGTGGTATCCCCAGCAGGCCTAATATTAATCTAAAACAAATGTAATATTGTATTTAACTATGTTAGATGTCAAATAATGCCGAAAACAAAGAAAAACAGGTAATAAAAAGCCTTATATCTGTGAAAAATATATGGCTAAAGTGTAGAATAGGTGTTTAAAAGGAATTTCGTTTTTTTGTGTCAATCGGTTCATTCCTATTCTCTGTCCTAGAATAAAGCAAAATTTTGCCGCGGAAGCAAGGATTAGGGCCGATTTTGTTAGTTTTTAGGGTAAAATTTTTGACAACTGTCAACACTGGTTATGCTGAAAAATTAACAGATTAAACATGTGATTTAACGTTTTTATACATTTATGTAATAGAGATATCAATAAATAAATATATTTTTCACAGATATAAGGCTTTTTATTACTTGCTTTTCTTAGTTTTCGAAATTATTTGACATAAATACAATATTACATTTGTTTTAGATTAATATAAATTTCAATAGTGTTTGCCATGTTAAAAACATGGATACAAAAAAAATGCGAGTTTGTGGGGCTCTAGTACGGTTTTGTTAGCTTTGTTAGTGTAGCAAATACCAAAACCGAGTTTGTGGGGCTCTATTACGGTTTTGTTAGCTTTGTTAGTGTAGTAAATACCAAAATCGAGTTTGTGGGGCTTTATTTTTAGCCATTTTGACACATTGAGGTTAACCAAAAAAATTTCATTTTCTTCAAAAAATCATGTTAAAAACACTCTTCCGCGGTCTAATTTTGCTTGTTTAGGTCATATTTAAGCATAATAAACGATCTCCTAAAAAAAGAAACGCATCTATTCTATTAAATGAGCAAGGAATTGTATGTTTTTACGGTCATGCTATCTCGAAAACGGCTCTAACGATTTTCTCGAGAGTTGGTATATGAGAGGTTTTCAACCTCAGGAATCTAACGGACCAACTCAAATTTTCCAGAAAACTCGTTTTCAGCGAGTTTTTCGTTGTTCAAAAATACACTAGGCGACGCCTACTCGAATATTTTACTGTATACACTTCTGAGCGTATCTAATTGCCGCGCTGTGACTACCTATGACCATACCTATTAAATAAAAATTTTTAATTCCCACATAAATTCTTACCTGATGTGAGGTGGTCAAAAACTCTACCTATGGCCATACCTATTAAATAAAATTTTTGATTCCCATATAAATTCTTACCTGATGTTAGGTGGTCAAAATCGATACCTGTGGCCATACCTATTAAATAAAATTTTTGATTCCCACATAAATTCTTACCTGATGTGATCTGGTCAAGAATGGTACCTATGGCCATACCTATTAAATAAAATTTTTGATTCCCATATAAATTCTTACCTGATGTGAGGTGGTTAAGAATGGTACCTGTCTCTGTCCTCTATAATTTCTCCTTTTTGTCCTAACTGAATCTTTTCTTCAAATTTCATCGCTCTTCTTCCCGCTTCGATTTCCAAATTATCCCTTTTCATTTCTTCCATTGTAATATAGTTCGGGGTTGCTCTGTCTGTTCCAATTAGCCATCTTATATATGTGGTTTGAATTGCTTCCAACTTTTCCTGTTTTTCCCACCCCCATATTTCCGCTCCGTACATCATAATACTTTTGACTAATGCGTCAAATAGCATCAATCTGGTTTTTATGTTTCCTTGGAATTTTCTCTCTCCTATGCTCCACGTTTCCTTGGCTGCTATGATTGATTTCCTTCTCAGGTCTCCAATTTGTGCTTCAGCCCCCCCATTGCTCTTGAACGTATATCCTAGGTACTTAAATTTAAAATTTATTATTTTGTATAATTTATTAAATAATATTTATTGTGTTAAAAATGTTTTAATTTTATTTCAACTAAGTAACCATTCCAACATCCTTTTAAATAGGTAGATCAAAAAATAAATTCTCAAAAAAATCACAAAAATGATGTTTAAAGAAAATTTTATAATTTATTTTCATCGGGGATAGATAAAAGTTAAGATGACCGGAAAAATATATACATGCAATTTTTAGTAATATAGCATAAGATAAGATATAAAACAAAGCAAGAGTTTGGCTAATGAGACCAGATCGTAGATCGGCATCCCGATATTTTTCTCTTAAACATCTATTCTACATTCCAGCCTATATTGTACCTAATAAGGTAATAATAAAATAAAAATTGTATCCACAAAGAGCTAATTTGATTTCAATGTCAATAGGAATCGGTACGTTGCTTGAAAAACTATAAAAAAAATTACAAAAAGTAGCCTAGCAAAAACCAAATTCACATATTACAGTGTCAAGGCGGGAGGTTATGTGCTGGCCACAACAGATTTTTTTGATAGGTATCTTACTTATGACTTATATGACGTTAATGCCACCGTCTCAGCTGTCAATATTTTTTATACAGAAACAAAAATTAACCGATCATGGATTACAAGATTTCAACGTTTTTTCTGATAAATTATTTTTTTAAAATTTTACTACAGTTCTTTAATGCTATCAGATAAAGACAATTGTTTTATAACGTAAGTTGGAAAAATTGTTTCCTCTTATTCTTATTACAAATAAATACTATATTTATCCAAATTTATATAAATTTTTTGCAATTAATCTTTTCAATCTTCAAAAAATATCACTTCCGGTGACGTATTTGTACCAAAATCTAATGAGCTCTTCCAGTTTATATACAAATGTTAAATACCAAATATCAAGTTTTTTTGGGTAATTCGTATTTGAGTTATGCGACTAAAACCCCTTGACCACATACACACAGACATCATCGTGAAACTATCAAAAATGAGTTGTAAGGACCCTAATTCGTGCTCATCCACTAAAAACTCACTACCCGATTTTATACTTGATTCCAATACCTTCCTTAACCTGATGTAAGGTGGTCAAGAACGGTACCTATGGACATACCTATTAAATAAAATTTTTGATTTCCATATAAATTCTTTCCTGATGTGAGGTGGTCAAGAATGGTACCTATGGCCAAACCTATTAAATAAAATTTTTGTTTCCCACATAAATTCTTACCTGATGTGAGGTGGTCAAGAATGGTACTTATGGCCATACCTATTAAATATAATTTTTGATTCCCACATAAATTCTTATCTGATGTGAGGTGGTCAAGAACGGTACCTATGGACATACCTATTAAATAAAATTTTTGATTCCCATATAAATTCTTACATAATGTGAGGTGGCAAGAATGGTACCTATGGCCATACCTACTAAATAACATTTTTGATTCTCATATAAATTATTACCTGATATGAGGTGGTCAAGAATGGTACTTATGGCCATATCTATTAAATATAATTTTTGATTTCCACATAAATTCTTACTTGATGTGAGGTGGTCAAGAACGGTACCTATGGACATACCTATTAAATAAAATTTTTGATTCCCATATAAATTCTTATCTGATGTGAGGTGGCAAGAATCGTACCTATGGCCATACCTACTAAATAAAAATTTTGATTCCCATATAAATTCTTACCTGATGTGAGGTGTTCAAGAATGGTACCTATGACCATACCTATTAAATATAATTTTTGATTCCCACATAAATTCTTACCTGATGTGAGGTGGTCAAGAACGGTACCTATGTACATACCTATTAAATAAAATTTTTAATTTCCACATAAATTCTTACCTAATGTGAGATGATCAAGAATGGTACCTATTAAATAAAATTTTTGATTCCCATATAAATTCTTACCTGATGTCAGATGGTCAAGAATAGTTCCTATGGCCATACCTAATGCAGAATAATACCGTACCAGATGTTTACCACGATGAAGATTTTTTCCTTGAAAATTTGGAAGCCTTTACATTAAAAAATCTTCAAATTAGCTTTTAACACTTAAAATCATTTTCTTCTGTTTGTTATGTTTTACTGCTGGTTTTTCAAAATTTTTATTACCTAATCATTTGTTATTTTAAAATTTATTATTTTGTATAATTTATTAAATAATATTTATTGTGTTAAAATTGTTTTAATTTTATTTCAACGAAGTAACCATTCCATTATCCATTTAAACAGGTAGTCAATTGATCAAAAAATAAATTCACAAAAAAAATCACAAAAATGATGATTAAAGACAATTTTATAATTTATTTTCATCCGGAAAAAATACATACATGCAATTTTTAGTCATTTTATAGCATAAGATAAGATATAAAACAAATAATTATTTGTATAGCATTTAAACGAATTAGGAATCTATACACTCAACGTAGAACTTGGACCCTACCGCCACAACATGATGATGTCCGCCTACCTGAAGGGGCTCCATTCTGAGAAGGGAGGAGTTATATTATTGAAAAAATGCAACATAGATAAAATTATGCTGTGTCGCATGTTTTTCCCCGTGAGAAACATGCTCTGCTGTAACTAGATTCCTAAATCTCGTAGATAATAAGTTTTCTTGTAAATTAGAATAGATAGAATAAGTTAGTCAGTAGTTAAGCTTTGTAGAAGCAACATATCTTGTAGTTGACAAATAAAATTCTTTTTTAAAAAGTAATTTTATAAAGATAGATCGTTAATTTATATATATATATATATATATATATATATATATATATATATATATATATATATATATATATATATATACCTATATATACACTGGCGGAAAAAAAATGAAACACTTTGAAATTCGTGAAATTTCGACCATTTTCAAACCGCTATAACTCGGCGTATTTTCAATCGATTTCGATGAATCTTTGTGGACGAAAAACTTTGAAGTGTCTACTTTAAAGTCATGCCTGCGAATTTTAGCGCAACCCCTTCCGCCCCCCTCCAGCACCCCGGTGAAAAATAATAAATTTTAATTTTAAAAATGTCCAACTTTGACGATGTCTATGGACTTTAAATTTTTTTTTTGACTTGATCCATTAAAAGGGCACTAAAATTCACTCAATTCCCTGTGCAGGACTCAAAGAACGAAGTTCCTACGATCATTTGGAACAAAGTTATGAATTTTTTTAAAAAAAGGGCATTTTTTTAAGCCTGAGCGGTACCTATATTATATATATTCCTCATATTCAAGATTTTGTCTCAAATTTGCAAGACACAACTATTTTTTCAAAAATCGATTTAAAAAAAGCCTTTCATCAAATTCCTATGGAAAAATCTTCCATAGCAAAAACAGCCATTTCCACTCCTTTTGGATTGTATGAATATTTAGTTATGCCTTTCGGTTTACGTAATAGTGCACAAACCTTCCAAAGATTTATCAATGAAGTTATACGCGGTTTAGATTTCTGTTTCGCTTATATAGACGACCTTTTAATAGCTAGTAAATCCATAGAAGAACATTTAAAACATATCAATACCGTTTTTAGAAGACTAGTAGAATACAGTATACTTATCAACCCAAATAAATGCCAATTTGGTTGTACAGAAATAGATTTTTTAGGTCATAAAATAACTAAAAATGGAATTAAACCTTTAAGTGATAAAATTAAGATTTTACAAGACTATCCTCAACCAAGTAACCAACGTCAACTTCGCGAATTTCTAGGTTTAATTAATTTTTACCACAGGTTTGTACCTAATATCGCTACAATATTACAACCTTTAAACAAATTAATAGACAATAACACGAAAAACAGTACAAAGAAACTAGCATGGAACAGTGACTGTTCCAAAGCTTTCTTTTCAATTGCATTAATTAAACATGTAACTTTAGCTTTTCCAAGACATAATGCTCCGACAAATATTATGGTTGACGCATCCGACACTGGAGTGGGAGCTGTTTTGCAACAGTATTTCGAAAATAAATGGCAACCAATAGCTTTTTACTCTTCAACGTTTTCACCTACACAATGCAGATACAGTACTTTTGGACGAGAGTTACTTGCCATATACTTAGCAATAAAAAAATTTCGATACTTTGTCGAAGGTCGAGAGTTTCATATACTTACAGATCATAAACCACTTTCTTTCTCATTACATAAGAAATCAGATACATATTCCCCTCGCGAAATTCGTCATTTGGATTTCATATTACAATTTACAAATGATGTTAGACATATATCTGGTAAAAATAATCCAGTAGCTGATGCACTTTCTAGAATACAAGTTAACACAGTTTTAAAAGACAACTCCATTGATTTTGATAAAATTTCGATCGGTCAACAAAATGATAAAGAATTAGAAAATTTAAAACATAATACAACATCCAATTCTATTAAATTTATTCATTTGTCTCTCCCTAATTCAAAAAATAAAGTCATTTGTGATATTTCAACTGGAAAACCTAGACCATTTATATTCCCACTGAATTTCGTAAAGCAATATTTAATCAGATTCATTCTTTTTCACATCCTGGAATTAAAGCCACAAAAAAATTAATTTGCTCCAGATTTATTTGGAAAAATATGAACAGTGATATTGCAAATTGGAAAAAATCTTGTATAGCTTGTCAACGATGTAAAGTACAAAAACATTCTATTTCTCCATTAGCAGAATTTGAATTACCATCAGCACGCTTTAATAACATTCACATAGATATAGTAGGACCACTACCAGTTTCAAATGGTCATAGTTATTTGTTAACTTGTATTGACCGTTTTACTAGGTGGCCAGAAGTTATTCCATTGAAAAACATTGCAACCGAAACTATAGCGAAAGCTTTCGTTCACGGTTGGATATCTAGATTTGGTATTCCAAATACCATAACTACTGATCGCGGAGCTCAATTCGAGTCATCTCTTTTCAATAATCTATTAAAATTATTAGGTTCCCACAGAATTCGAACAACTTCCTATCACCCAATAGCGAATGGATTAATAGAACGGTTTCATCGACAACTTAAAACTAGTTTAAAAACATGTATTAATGCAAATGACTGGTTTGATAATTTACCATTAATATTACTTGGTATACGTGCTGCGTATAAAGAGTCTATTAAATGCAGTTCAGCCGAATTAGTTTATGGAACAATTTTACAACTACCTGGAGAACTATTAACAAAAAATAATTTTATCAAAGAGTATGATACTTCAGTTTATTTGAATAAATTAAAAAATTACATGAAAAATTTAAAGGCACAACCACCAAAGTTTAATAACAGAAAATCTTACCTACATCCAGATTTATTTAAAACTAAATATGTTTTTGTTAGACATGATGCAATAAAAAAACCTTTACAACAAAATTACGATGGCCCTTTTGAAGTATGTAAACGTTTTGCTAAATATTTTATTATTAAAATTAATAATACATTAGAAACTGTATCGATTGACAGATTGAAACCAGCCTACACATAGATATTTTAGACTGGTATAAAACCAATATCTTCAGGAAAGGATTCTTCACGAATAACAGATGTTTGCTTGTTAATGAATTATATTTTATTCTATTATTTTATTGTATGGTTTTTGTCAATTTATTGAGGGGTGGGAGTGAATGTAGCGGTACCTACATTTTAAATATGTTTTATTTCTATTATCAAGTAGTTATTGTATTGTACCGCCACATTGATTTTCCCTAATAAAAAACAAAAAATATTATTCGAATTGGTTAATGTAAATAACAACAACAAAAATAATAAATTTGTGTCTCATATAAATACTTAAATTATTTAACAACTAAATCTATATATATATATATATATATATATATATATATATATATATATATATATATATATATATATATATATATATATATATATATATATATATATATATATATATATATATATATATATATATATGATTCCCGGAAATTTCATCGCGGAAAGTTAATCGCAGGAAAATTCATCGCGGGGAAAATTCATCGCGAGGTAAATTAATCGCAGGAAAGTTCATCGCGGGAAAGTTCATCGCGGGGTAAATTCATCGCGGGCAAGTTCATCGCGGGAAAGTTCATCGCGGGGAAAATTCATCGCGAGGTAAATTAATCGCGGGAAAGTTAATCGCGGACAAGTTCATCGCGGAGAAAATTCATCGCGAGGTAAATAAATCGCGGGAAAGATCATCGCGAAATAAATTCATCGCGAGGTAACTTAACCCTTTATTGGTCATCGTTTAAAATATTTTTCTATACGTTATTGGACCATGTAACCATACGGTTACATTGATTTCAAAAGCATTTTTCTCTCGTACTCTACAATGTGTAGCTTCCCAGGCAATGCTACCATATGGTTTCAGCCCTGTTAAAGGAGGGGATAACATTTTAATCTCTAACCTGCCATCTGGTGCCATTTTGTGCGAAGTGTTATTAGTCATGAACTATTAAGTTTGAGGTTATCTTGACAGCCATTTAGTTATTTAAAGATTTTGGTAAGTAAGATAATGTTTTGATATTTATTGTTTGAATAGAAGATATTATAAACTATGATTATTTTACTGTGTAACTTGATTTGAAGCATATTATAGTAATAAACAAATTAGAACTATGTAAAAATATACGTTACCACTTGGTTACATTGATTGGTATTTTGGTAATTTCCTATCTTTTCTTATCTTCTCGATATATGTGTGGTGAATGATTGGCTTCTCTATAGAATGAATTGCGTGACTTTCAAAGAAAAGCATACACCTCTAAAACAATTTAGATTACACATTGCGATGGCGTTGTCGCGATGTGGAAAAGAGCTCAGAAAGGGTCGACCAAGTTCTGCTTATATTGGCGTAGTACCAAAAATAATGCACCCAGTTGTCGAAAGGCCAGACAATGCGTCCAGAGAAGATTGCTACGCTCATTGGCCAGTTCATACCTCAAAAGGAAGATGCAGGTTTTGCGTCAAAGGCACAAGTCGTCTTAAATGTGAAAAATTGTGATTCCAGATTATGTTTAACTGAATCAAAAAATTGTTTTAAATCATTTTATGTAAAAAAGAACTAAGTGCAATGTATATGTTAAGAGAAATAATATAATTTTTTTTTGCTAATAAACATGTTTCATTTGAAATTATAGTTTCGTTATTGGCCAATGTAACCATATGGAAACGATTCGTAATTTCTAATTAAATGTTCTTAGAGAGATTTAGAGGCCATTATTAAGCTTCATAAGATATTCTTTATTATCATAAGAATTACGAGAATTTTAAATAGGGTCTTAAGCACATTGACCAATAAAGGTTTCAAAAATCATTGTAACCATATGGTTGCAGGGACCAATAAAGGGTTAATTACGTAAAAGTTCATCGCGATGATAATTAATCGCCAAAAAATTAATTTCAGACATATTCATGATCTGTAAATTCTTCTTTGCAGACAAATAAATCACAATGTTGCGTGTTATTAACAACAGTTGCATAAGCGCAGAAGTGCACATTTGAAAAGCACGATATGGTTTTAGGGATTGTAGGTACGACAGTTTTTCTACAATATTTTTTGAATTTTTTAAAACTAGAAAATATTTCTGCCTAACATTTTTCTGAACTTAACCCCATCATACTCTAAGAGTATTTTTAACAATATTTTTTGCATTTTTTAAAACTAGAAAATATTCTTGCCTAACATTTTTCTGAACTTAACCCCATTATACTCGAAGAGTATTTTTAACAAGATTTTTTGAATTTTTTTAAAACTAGAAAATATTCTTGTCTAACATCATACTCGAGGAGTATTTTTATCAAGAATTTTTGAATTTTTCAAAACTAGAAAATATTCTTGCCTAACATTTTTCTGAACATAACCCCAACATACTCGAAGAGTAGGTATTTTTAACAAGATTTTTTGAATTTTTTAAAACTAGAAAATATTTTTGCCTAACATTTTTCTGAACTTAACTTACTCGAAGAGTAAATGCCACACCACCGAAAACCACAGCGTATAAAAACCATAACCACACGTCCGAAAAACCACAGCGTATAAAAGTTCCCGCACCACAATGTCCAGCTACCCATATACCAATTTTCACACTTCGATTTGCACATTTGTACCCAAACTGATCAATACTAACAAAACCCTAATTGAGTCCAACAGATCTCCGTTTTTTAAAAATAAACTAATCAATACTAACAAAACCCTAATTGAGTTCAACAGAGCTCCGTTTTAAAAAAAATAAACTAATCAATACTAACAAAACCCTAATTGAGTCCAACAGAACTCCGTTTTTTGACATAAACTAATCAATATTAACAAAACCCTAATTGAGTCCAACAGAACTCCGTTTTTTTGACATAAACTAATCAATATTAACAAAACCCTAATTGAGTCCAACAGAACACCGTTTTTTTGACATAAACTAATCAATACTAACAAAACCCTAATTGAGTCCAACAGAACTCCGTTTTTTGACATAAACTAATCAATACTAACAAAACCCTAATTGAGTCCAACAGAACTCCGTTTTTTTTGACATAAACTAATCAATACTAACAAAACCCCAATTGAGTCCAACAGAGCTTTGTTACACCAGTTGGGTATACCTGAGGCCTGAGGTATTAAATATATTCAAGTGTTATTGAGTTTCTATATCTTTCTTCGAAATTTGCAGTATTACACTTTTGTTTCTTAGCTATTGATGTTGTGAACGAATGGTAAATGACTTTTTAATCCTATTATAGAAATTGTAAGCCAAAGAACACCTGCAAACGTTAGAATTTTATGAACATTCTTCAAGTGCAGTTTGTAAGGGAAAATATTAAATTTCATATTATAAAATAATTCGTGATCAATAAGGATTAACATAACACAACATACCATTCCACATTACTACAATAAATATATTCGCGATGAATTTTCTCCGCGATGAACTTTCTCGCGATTAATTTACCTTGCGATTAATTTTCCCCGCGATGAATTTTCCCCGCGATGAACATTCCCGCGATGAACTTTCTCGCGATTAATTTACCTCGCGATGAATTTTCCCCGCGATGAACTTTCCCGCGATTAACTTGCCCGCGATGAATTTACCTCGCGATGAATTTACCCCGCGATGAACTTTACCGCGATGAACTTTCCTGCGATTAATTTACCTCGCGATGAATTTTCCCCGCGATGAATTTTCCTGCGATTAACTTTCCGCGATGAACTTTCCGCGATGAATTTTCCTGCGATGAATTGTCTGGACACGGTTCCAGTCGTCGGAGAATTTACGTTTTGGAAATAAGTCACGGTTGAATGAATTGATTGCTAATTGGCCGTGAAGATAAGTCAAGTTTGCAAGAGGTCACTTGAGTTTAAGTAACAATTAAAAGTTAACGTCTTTTTCTCAATTAAGAGTTTTATTTTCTACACTGGTCAAAACAAAAGACGAGACACTTGAGATTTGTCAAAATTTAGGTGATTTTCAAACCGTCATAACTTGGCTTCTATGCGATTGATTTGGAAGTTCTGATGATGCCAGGTAAGCTTGATGTGTCCTCTTTAAGAGGGTTTATGCGAACTTTAATGTCCATCATTTTCAATCCCCTCCACCCAGTGGCGGCCGGTGACTTTTTGACGATAAGTGCTGCCATGAAAATAAAAATGCGCCGCAGGCGAATTTTTTTTTGGTTCAAGGTTAAATACTATTATATTAAAAGTAGATTTTTGTTAGCGAAGAGAAGTTTCACAATTTATCCCATTTTTTTGTACAAAAATAAATAAAAATGGAGTTCTAAAACTGTACCTAGCTAGTGGGAATTGATAAGAAAAAAACTGCGGACATAGGTAGTTATTTAATATTTATTTTATTTTCAATAACAAATATTCTTTATTATGACAACATTAAATAATTATAATAAAAATCGACTTTATTTTCGAAAAATAAAATCCATTCTTCGCTCTTTTTGCAATACAAATTTTTCAATAACTCTTGTATTGAAATCTGGTATGCTTTTAATAAGTTCCTTTTCAATCGATAACATTGCAAGACTATTTAATCTGTTTTGTAACATTGTATTTCTTAGAAAACTTTTTATTCTTTTTAAAGTAGAAAAACAGCGTTCTGCTTCTGAAGTAGTTATAGGAGTTGTAATTAAGATACGTAGTAATTTTGTTAGTTCTTCAAATGTGTTGTCTAATTTATTATCTATTAATAAATTTAATAATGGTAGCACACAACCAATATTTCTGAAATCCTCGCGTTCGTATAAAATTTGCAGTTCAGTTTTTAAACGCTTCAAATTTAGAAATGGGTAAGTCTTTCCTGCAGCGTTAAGCTCGGCATCAGGAAATTGTTTACAATAATTCAAAAAATTTGAAGATTCTAGCAACTTTGCCACTTCAAAATATCCAACAAATTGAAAACGATCTTTAGCTTGTGTAGTTATTAAATCACATACTTCCTTCGCGTCAGCTACCAAGTTGTGTGATTTTGCTCGTCTTTTACTACTTGAAGCACTGTTTGTTGTTTCTTCGGATAAGTTATCTACATATCCGTTTCTAACATTTTCTATGAAAGATATAAAACTCTCAATTGCTTTCGAAATATGAACTGCATTAATTTGGCGCGACTGAATTTGACTATATAAAATATCAACATGTGGCATTATTTTATGAAAAAAAGATAACCAAAAATTGAAGTCTCTATCTTCTAGATAGTGACGCAGTCCTCGAGTTTCTCGTACTGTTATAGCTGAATGCGATGATTTTTCTAATTCTAAAAAACATTCAATCAGTTCCTCTTTATTTTCAAAAACAACATTCACTACACGTGATTTGAAATTCCATCGGGTTGCAGAAACTCGTGGAATACGTCGAGCTACTACTTCTTCTAGAGTAGCTAATCTTAATGGCGAATGAGAAAAAAATGCCGGTATCCCAGTTAAACTACAAAAGAAAACTCTAGCCGATTGATTTTGAGATGCGCATTGGGTCATAATCAAATTTAATTGATGAGCATAACAATGAATAAAATGAGCGTTTGGAAATATATTTTTAATTTTAGCCTGGACTCCATTGTTTTTGCCACTCATCACTGCAGCGCCGTCATAGCTTTGAGCAATAATCTTTTCCTTATTGTTAATTAAAGGTTGGATTTCGCTTAATAAACAACCAGTAATTGCTTCCGCATTTTGTGCTGGAGGATTAAAAAATCCCTAAAATCTTTCATAAATTTTGCCCAATATTCGAAATACAAGAACAGTTTGAGTTTTCTCAGATATGTCAGTTGTGTCATCGGCCATAATACCTATGAATGTTGTTTCATTTAATTGTTTTTTAATTTCTTCGCGACATACATCTAACATACAATCTAATAGTTCATTCTGTATTGTTTTTGATGTTCCTTTAAAAACACTGTTACTTTCAATATGATTTTTTATTTCATTGTCTACACTGCTCATTAAATCGATTAAACCGCGAAAAATGCCGGGATTCGAAGAAGTCTCTGACTCATCATGTCCCCTAAGTGCTAATTCAAAAGCTCCGCAAAATTTTACGCAATCTATAACTTTACTCAAAATGTAACGATTTCTTTCAACCTGCTCGTTATGTTTCTGTATATTGAGCCTATATGCAGAATCCAACTGTGTTGCTATATTTACTTTTCCTAAATTAGCTAAATCTATCATATTCGATAATATATGTTTTTTATTTTCGTTATGGCGTTTAACAGAGTTTTTAATGTGGCCCAAATTAGTTATACTCCTGTTTTAGACCACGATGTCTCGCCCATAAACAATATGCAAGGAAAACAAAACAGTGCATTTTTTACTGGACAACCACACAACCAAGGTATATCTTTATACATACTACTATTAAATTTTCTTGTTTATGTTGAATTTTTGCTGATAGAACTTTGAATTATATTTAAATCGGGTGTGGGTCGTCCTAAAGTTTTAATTTTAATTTTTTCTTCTAAACTTCTACCAAATGGTTTGTCTAATAAATTTTGTAAAGAATTCATTATATCAAAATATTATTGTATATTTTTATCCTAAAATAACAAATTTAATAATTAAAAACTGAATTATATCAAATATACAATCAATTATAATAAAATAACAATATACCTTTGAAAATTTTTCTGTTGTACGCCTAATAAATTCAACGCAAACAATGGGACCGTTAGCGCAATATTTCTGCCGATAGGTTCGCTAGGGAGCTAATTCCTTTTAACCTTCAAATGACTTAGAAACGTCAAACCTGTGTATTATGCTGTGTATGAAACGAATCAAAGAAAGTCAAAATGCGCGAATGCTGTATTGTACACTGCAATGGCAAAAGTAATTCGCGATTTAAAATCCCAAACGACCATAGCAGACAAATTTGAATAAACTCCATTGGAGAAAATAACTTAATATTTTAAAAAATAACTTAATATTTAAAAAAGATGCTGTCTGTATTTGTTTTATGTATTAAAATAACTATTATAGAAATTAAATTTCAAGTAACCTTTCTATTAATTCTGTTTTTCGTCCCAATATTTTGCCATATCTTTGAAACAATACATTTTTTAATTCTTCGACTTTCCAACTTTGATAATATGACATGGTTATAATTATTGTAGTATGTATTGTTGTAAAAACTTCAACAGAGAAGACATAATTGCACGTAGTAACATTATACGTACGTCTTCTTATTTTTACTTAAGTATGTATCGTGTAATACGTACTTCGGAAACTAGCTCCCTGCTGCCACCTATGCTAAGCTTTGCGCTAACGGTCCCATTATGTTCCTTAAACTAAAACGTATTTAGGTTCACAGTGAGCGCGAGCATCAAGAGCTGCTAGTGCGGCAGCACGCGGTGCTCTCTTTCTAACCTATACATTCCTTATAATTTCCCCCTCACCGCGCACACATATCGCTCCATAGCTTCGGAGCTCGGTGGCGCTGTCAGGCTAACAGCCCCTAGCATAGAACAAAAATGAGTTTTGCGTTGACTAACGCAGCGTCAAAGTATCACCAATAGTAAGCCTACAGGCGCAAATTTTTAAATTATATGATATATTTAATAGGTAGAAAGATAATGTTCATTGATATTATAAAAATAATTTATCAAAACAGTTTCTACTAAGGGCTGCTGCCCCGCAGCCCTTACCCACGAGCCGCCACTGCCTCCACCCCTCTCTGAAGAAAACAAAACTTTTTGTGAAAAAAAGTCCAACTTTGGAAGTGTGTACGGAGCTGGAAATTTTTTTTCGAGTCGATCAACCATCAAGGCGATTAAATTCAATCAATTTCCGTAGAAGTGCACTCACCGTATTTGTATTTTACATCTTGCCAAAAAAGTGTCTACGATTTTTATAACCAAAGTTATGCGCGTTTGGAAAAAAAGTGCATTTTGGGGTTTTTTCCACATAACTTGGATTCTTTTTAACGAAATGGGACAATTTTTTTACGCAAAGAAGCTCTTTTCTGCGCGTGTAAGAGGGAACATGCTGGGTTAGGAAAATGACGTTTTTTGGCCTAAAAACGTCACTTCCCTATTGTTAAAACGTCCGCAAAAACATGGACGGGTTAATTCAATAAAATGTAAAAACAATTCACACCTTTTCCTGTAAATGACACAAAAAACGAAGTTCCTACGATGATTAGGCGCAAAGTTATGAAAGATTTATGAAGACTATGCATTTTGGCTTGGTACCACCGACATTAGCGTTACCCGACGTGTAGGCTGCCGGTTGGATTTTAAGAATCAAGTCATTTCATACACTTTCCATAGTAATATTGCATTGTAATGCCATACCACCCTTTTAAGAATCAATTCATTTCATACACTTTTCCTAGTAAAATTGCATTGTAAGTTATACCTACCCCCTTTTTAGAATCAATTCATTTCATACACTTTCCAAAGTAAAATTGCATTGTAATGTCATATCTACCCCCTTTTAAGAATCAATTCATTTCATACACTTTCCCTAGTAAAAATGCATTGTAAAGCCATATCTACCCCCTTTTAAGAATCTTGTCATTTCATACAGTTTCCATAGTAAATTGCATTGTATAGACATACCTACCCCCTTTTAAGAATCAATTCATTTCATACATTTTTCCTAGTAAAATTGCATTGTAATGTTATACCTACCCCCTTTTTAGAATCAATTTATTTCATACACTTTCCATAGTAAAATTGCATTGTAATGTCACACCTACCCCCTTTTAAGAATAATCTCTATTTCCACCCTAATTTTCAACCCATGAAAAAATCCAACCGGAAACCTCCTCGTGGTGCACGTCGGGTAACGCTAATGTCGGTGGTACCAAGCCAAAATGCATAGTCTTCTTAAATCTTTCATAACTTTGCTCCTAATCAACGTAGGAACTTCGTTTTTTGTGTCATTTACAGGAAAAGGTGTGAATTGTTTTTACATTTTATTGAATCAACCCGTCCATGTTTTTGCGGACGTTTTAACAATGTCGAAGTACGACGTTTTTAGGCCAAAAAACGTCATTTTCATGGATTGAAAATTAAGGTAAAAATAGAGATATTCCTAACCCAGCATGTTCCCTCTTACACGCGCAGAAAAGAGCTTCTTTGCGCAAAAAAATTGTCCCATTTCGTTAAAAAGAATCCAAGTTATGTGGAAAAAACCCCAAAATGCACTTTTTTTCAAACGCGCATAACTTTGGTTACAAAAATCGTAGACACTTCATTTTTGGCACGATGTAACATACAAATACGGTGAGTGCACTTCCCTACAAACGTGCTGTGAAAAGCGGCCCAACTTTTTCCACATGTATGGCGGGTTGCATATGATAACAAAATATGCTAATTATCTGTCATATCTGTCAAATGAAATATTGTAATTAAAAAAGATACTAATTGTTCATTATTTGGGGACCAGTTTACATAACAAAGTTAGTAATCATTATTATATAAGTTTGTACTTAGGTAGGTATAACTGTTATACAAATTTTCTTTATCTAATTTCTTGATTCAGAGTTGAACAAATCAAAAAGTTATCGGCGTAGTACATGTTTTGTGCCAAACTGTACGTCGGGTTATAAAAGTAACAAAGAAAAAATATCTTTATTCAAGGCACCATTTCACCATTGACAACAAGTGAACACCTTCTCCATCGACTTAAATCAGTATCCACAACAGACATAGAGGAGTTCCAAGATTCCGCACTAAATTGTTCAATTTTAGGACCACCAATAGTGTTGCCGCGAGAGTCGAGACTAGTCTCGGTCTCGTCTCGTCTTGTCGAGAAAATCGAGACGAGACCATGAGGCAACTCTCGACTACAAATTCGAACCGAGACGAGACCAGTATCAAGTCTAGCCGAGACTCTCGATTCTCGTCTTATATAATTGATTAGTAACTATTTGCTTAAAATTAAAATTAACAGAAATATGTTTTTGTGAATATGATAGAATTAAACAATTACTCTCAAAAAAATTTCACTTCTTGTCTGTGACGCATTTTTAGATGCTAATGATGCTGGAATATAAGGACCAGATCATAAATGGAATCTTTCACAAAAAAGTTGTGTTTTAAGTAATATTCCCAACACCAACAAACAATAAATGTATACAAACTTACATGTTTAAAAATAAAATATTTATTTTGATCTACATAAATCAATTAGATATTTAATAAAAATAATACCTATTCCTAAAATTATGTAACAGTTATTAACAAAATAATAAGTTTAGTAAAGATATAGGTATACGAAACATTTTTATTAATTAACAAAAATTAATTTTAATTATAAAAATTATAAATTTAGGTACCTAACTAGTCAAGTATAGATGAAGTACCGTGGAATAAAATAAACATGTATTAGTTAGAGTTAAATATATCACAAAAGAGTTATTTCGTTCAAAATACGTATAAGTAATCCCATAAGATTGGACCTAGGCCGCACTAACACGAACAAACTAATACTGACTTGTTTTGCATGTCAAATAAATAAATACCACACAACCCAAGTTGATTCGAGATTTTCGAGACTCTCGACACCATGTCGAGATTAGTCGAGAAATTTCGAGACGAGACGAGAGTGACTTTTATTAGTTTTGGAAATCCCGAGTCGAGACGAGAGTCGGGTGCACTCTCGACTACTCTCGACAAACGGCATCACTAACCACCAATACATACTTCTTTATTATCTGCATAACTGCAAAATAAATAATTAAGAAATATTTATCATATTATATTTACACTTAAATTACCATATTAACTCGTTAATACCATTTAATGACTATAAAATCGTTGAATGAATTTCTTTCTTTAAGAAAAATACTTGCGTAGACAATTTTTTTTATTACAATTGATTTGTATATTTAAATTTTGTGCTGAAATATCTTCGAAAATTAATTTTTTGCTTAATTCTTGGATGGGTTTTCTAAAAATGATGGAGTTGAAGATGTTGATGGTTTGAGCGCAGTTGTTTCAGTAGATGTTACAATAGTAGCTGATGGCAAAGTTGAGTAGAGTGAAGTAAAAGCAGTTTCAAAAGAATCTAAAATAAAAATTAATGGAGTCTCAGTCTCGATTTCAGAAACTCCTACAATATTTTTTTAATTAAATAACATTAAATTAAAATTAACTACTTTTAAATTACAATCGCATACTTTCTACTTCCGTCGCTTAGCAGGGTGAGTATCGTTCGAATGAATCAGTAGATGTTTTAATTTTGGGTAATCAGAATCTATTTTAGTCTGTAAAATACAATGCATAATTGAAAAACAACACAATAGTATACATTTTTATATCCTTACATTTCCAATCATCCTGAATCGTATAATATGTTCTTTAAAATGTTTTTCACATAATATGCGACTGAAGTTCCCGGTCAATGCGCGGTATTTTTTATATCCAAAGATTTCTATGGTATATGTTATTTGATGCCCTGAATAAAGATACTCTTTCTTCGTTACTTCTATAACCCGACGTACCAGTTTGGCACAAAACATGTACTACGCCGATCGCAGATCGCCGATAACTTTTTGATTTGTTCAACTCTGAATCAAGAAATTAGATAAAGAAAATTTGTATAACAATTTATCATACCTACCTAAGTACACACTTATACAATAATGATTACTTACTTTTTAATGTAAACTGGTCACAAAATAATGAACAATTAGTATCTTTTTACTTCCTTGTACGGAGTAATAAGGAAGTATTGTAATCGCGAAAAATTTCGGTTTTCAGATTTTGATGGAAATATCCGTTTTGACCTTTTCTGAATCCATTATGACTAGTTTCGTCGTGACGTCTGTACGTACGTATGTAGTACGTACGTACGGACGGACGTATGTGTGTCGCATAACTCAAATACGGTTAGACGTAGAAAGTTGAAATTTTGTATTTAGGATTGTTATAGCATCTAGTTGTGCAACTTCTATTTTTTGTTTCAATCTACAAACCGGAAGTAGTACTTTTTTCAAATATTTCGATAAATATTTAATTTAATACAAATTTTTTTATTTTAAATGAAAGATTATGTGATTATTACCTACAATCGGTATTTTATAAATATTTTCTGGTATCTGGTATCATTTAGGAATAATAATTAAAGTATATATTTATAATTTAGTATTTCGGTATCTTGTAGTCCATGATCGATTAACATTTGTTACTACGTAAAATTTAAATGATTATGACATGACAGTGACAATAGTAAAATATGCTTTATATCTTCTTCTGCAGTTTAAATAAAATGACTAAAATATATTTGTGAGTATAGTAGCAGTAGTAGTAGTACTAGTATAAGTTAAAAGAATTTTTTATATTATTTTACATTTTAGTTATTAAGAAAAGTATGAACACACAAGGCGTACAAGGAAGTCATGTGGTGTCCACGTCAGATTTTTTAATTACAATATTTCATTTGACAGATATGACAGATAATTAGCATATTTTGTAATCATATGCAACCCGCCATACATGTGGAACGAATGGGTCCGCATTTTTTTAACAAGTGCACTCACCGTATTTGTATTTTACATCGTGATTTTGGTGACATCTACGGAAATTGATTGAATTTAATCGCCTTGATGGTTGATCGACTCGACAAAAATTTTCCAGCTCAGTACACACTTCCAAAGTTGAACTTTTTTTTCACAAAAAGTTTTGTTTTCTTCCGAGAGGGGTGGAGTGGATTGAAAATGATGGACATTAAAGTTCGCATACACCCTCTTAAGGTGGATGGCTTCTAGCCGTTAAAATGGTGAAAAGTATGTTTAGTTTTCCCATTAAAATTGAAGTAAGAATTGAAATCTTCGAATTAACTAAGATATTTTTGAAAAGTTTAAGGATGCTCCCTCTTTGCTCTAATGACAGTTTTTTTAGATTTTTCTTCAACTTTTTTATGTGCATGGCTGAACATGTCCAATTTTGTGAATATTTCATGTTTATTTTAATACAATCCTACATAAAAATTCAAAAAAGTGGCATTAGAGCAAAAAGAGGGCAACTTCAAGCTTTTCGAAAACGTGTTATTTGTTTAAAAAATCTTATTGTTTTAACCAATTTTATGGGAAAAACTGTATTTTGTTTTTCGCTATTTTGACAGCTGGTGTTGATCCATTTGAAATTTAATTTTCTGTAATAAAAAATTTAAAAAGTGTTCAATTTATTTCTTCAGATATATATTTTAAATCTTTGTTTATTAAAGTAATACAGAGCATTCAGCAAAACCTATAATTTGACTGCGCAACCGCCTTAAAGACTTCAAGCTTACCTGGTATCATCAGAACCCAGAACTTCCAAATCGGTCGCATAGAAGCCAAGTTATGACGGTTTGAAAATCACCTAAATTTTGACAAATCTCAAGTGTCTCGTTTTTTGTTTTGACCAGTGTATATAGTGAAAATTGCCACTAAAATACAAGTTTATTTGAGCTATTTAGTGATTGGAGATTACTGCCCTTTGGGATTAAATTTTTAGTAGCACTGTGAAGAAAATAAGAAGTATTTTTGGAACCCTTATTTCATCGGCCGAGTCCGGATTTAATTTCACTTTCTGAAAGTTCAGCTCACACATTTACAGCCGCCCAACAGCTTAGGTAAATTTATATTCAAGTACCTCTTGTTTTGTTTGAAATAAATATTTATTGAACAAGCTCAGGATTAATTGCAATTGATTCTTGAGACCGTGTATCGTTTTCAACAGCGTAATAACTCCTCTTTTTCTTTCAGGCTTTTATTTTTGGTTTTAATTTTACCTTTATATTTATGTTTCGTTTTACGAAACTGGGATAATCATATGCATCGCCCGTCTGCTACTGCGTTCATTTGTGTGAGGAGTTTGGAGTTCCTCTTGTACAGCGCGCCCTTTTTGCTTCGTCTCCGACGACACCCCACCAAGCTGCGTAGCCACCAGGTCTCCCATCAACACCTTCACCACAGGATGTCCGCAGATAAGCAAATCATATGTTTATTTATATTTACCGCCACTTTGAATGTGTATCTGAAATCTTATGATTATAGACTAGGAAAGTGCTGACGTCACACCGCCATTGTGTTGCCGTTGCCATAGCAATACTTTCCAAACAAACATTTAGAACCATTTGGTTAGCATAGACGATTGGAAGAATATATTGTTATTTTATCTATACAGTTAGCATTTAACTTTAAATCTACGGTAAGTTATACCTTATGTATTAATGAAACTATTTTACCAATTTATTTAATTTAAATACAACTAGTATGATTACTATATTGATTTAAAACATCATATTTTGAGGTTATAATGTTTTCAACCATTCAAAGTGTATTATTTTGTTTTGTGGTATTGTTTGTTATTAATAATTTAATTTTTATAATAAAAATTTGTATTTTAGACCATGGTTATGTGTTTCGCACCTGACTGTAATGAATGATACAGACCAACTACATCGTCAATGCCTAATTTAAAATACGATGAATCTAGACCTTCTATTTCTTCAATAAATTATATAGAACATGGTGAATCAGGATCTTCTACTTCCACCAGCTTATCAGACACATATTTCTCAAAAAATAAAAATAAATATTAGGTACTAAATGATATAGAACATGGTGAATCAAGACCTTCTACTTCCACCAGCTTGTCAAACACATCTTTCTCAATAAATAATTAAATAAATATTAGTTCAATTTACAAGGAAAAAAGTGTTAAATGTTGATCTGATTATAAGATATTAATACAAATATGAAACCATAACCTCAAAATATGATTTGTTTTAAATCAGTATAGTAATCATACTATTTGTATTTAAATAAAATAAATTGGTAAAATAGGTTCATTAATATATAAGGTATAACGTACCGTAGATTTAAAGTTAAATGCTAACTGTATAGATAAAATAACAATATATTCTTCCAATCGTCTATGCTAACCAAATGGATCTAAATGTTTGTTTGTAAAGTGTTGCTATGGCAACACAAGGCGGTGTGACGTCACACTTTCCTAGTCTATTATTTCACTATCTGCTTCGTATTTTTACTGTTGATATATTTTTATCGTACTTACCGTTGTGTAGATTTGTAAAATCTGATTCGCGATTTACTTGTAGAGCCATTGTTTTCATTTAGTTGTTTCATTTGATGCGGATCTATTCTCGTGTGGACCGTTAGGGAACTTTTAGGGCTAGTGATTAGTTTAGCGAGCTCATTACTATTTTGCGCGCCACGAATCAACGCTGGTCGACCCGCGGAGTCCTCGTGCACTTCGAATAACCACACGTCCGAAAAACCACAGCGTATAAAAGTTCCGTCACCACAATGTCCACAGCGTATAATTTACTCCTACTTAACTTAAGTTCTGTTGGACTCAATTAGGGTTTTGTTAGTATTGATTAGTTTATGTCAAAAAAACGGAGTTCTGTTGGCCTCAATAAGGGTTTGGTAGTATTGATTAGTTTATTTTAAAATAAACGGAGTTCTGTTGGACTCAATTAGGGTTTTGTTAGTATTGATTAGTTTATTTTAAAAAAACGGAAATCTGTTGGACTCAATTAGGGTTTTGTTAGTATTGATTAGTTTGGGTACAAATGTGCAAATCGAAGTGTGGAAATTGGTATATGGGTAGCTGGATATTGTGGTGGGGGAACTTTTATACGCTGTGGTTTTTCGGACGTGTGGTTATTAGGCGATATGGTTTTTATACGCTGTGGTTTTCGGTGGTGTGGAATTTACTCGTGCACAGACTAAATAAGTATTTAGATAGGAATCGTACGTGTTAATCATCGGACCGACGTTAATAGCGCAATCTGATGGATGGAAGCGCAAACTAAGTCGGTATAATCGTTACCTACAATAGGTAATGATTGTTGATAGCATTGTTTATTTTTTACTTTATATTGATTTGTAGATGTTCACGGTTACTAGAAGATAGGTTGGGACACTTGAGCTGTCAGTGTGGTCATGAAAAGTTACTTTCTAGTGTGCTTTGAGAGGGTGGAATGATGCAGTAGATATACCTATCGAATATTTGATTAACTAGATGACATTAAATGTATTATGTCAAATTTTTGACAAAGCTCTTGAATAGGACTACTAGATAAAACATATATTATTTATTCTATTTACATTGAAATAAAAATTTGTCTCCACTGCTCCAATCTTATGCTACATTTGGGTACCGAAAACAGTGATACTTTTTCTTCACAAGATTTATATCCAGTGGTACAATGGGGGTACAGAGCATTTACTCATATTGCTATTTTAAAATTGTGACAAAATGTCAAAATATAGAATATTTGCTATTAATATATGTTTACATACTTACTTACAAATGTTTGCCTTTTGTGAATCTAAATAATGTGTTATACTATGTCCACCGAACAGATAGAGTAGATGCTCCTCCCACAAATGTGCGCGAAATTGAAATACGGTATTGCTATTGGTAAGCCAGTTTTACACTGCTAGGCAAACTCAACTGCTGAGATCGGTCATCAAAAAAATCGTTCGTAAATAAAAATTGTACTTCATATTTCTTTTAAAATTATGTTATACGTAAATGATAAAATATATAATTCTTCCATATTTATTTCAAATAAAACTATTTAATTTTTCTGCTTTTTAAAATTTGTTGCTTGTAAAGCCTACTTCTGCGCACATTGTAATGCACTAGTGATATCTCTTGTCTATGTATTGAACTAATTTTAGAAGGAAAAAATGGTACCATTTGTTTATAATGGTAACTATAGGAAGTGTCCCAACCTATCTTCTAGGAACCGTGTAGTTGTTGAAGCAGATTATTCAAAACATATTTTTTTGTTAAATATAATTGGTAAATTATCATTATACAAAATTTTAGCTTTGCTGGTTTCACTTGAAAATCTTTTATTTTTTGCAAGTTCCACAGCCTCTTAAAATCTTAAGCCTCGCTTGCGGACCAGCTAACATTGCAATTCTTAATTAGTTATTATAGAATTAATTATATTATAAAAATCAGCTTTGTTGAAATGGTCCGGTCAAATTTGACGCCAGCTCCCGGACTAATAGCACAAAGTAACAAACAATAACACCAAATAACGAACAATAACACAAAGTAACTAACAATAACACAAAATAACAGAAAATAACACAAAACATGCAGCAGAATTAATATGAGACAAAGGTGTAGCAAGTAAGCAAGTTACAGGACTCCTGTAACAGGAGTAGGAGTCGCGGAGAATTTTAAATCTTCCATTGTTAGAGTGACGAGTGGGGGAAAACAAGGGGAATATAATGAGCATATGATACTGGTGTCGCCATCTCCTGCATGGAAACGTAATTAAAGCAAAAAAAAAACAAAACGCTGTGCCCTGTTATTTTGGAGAATTCCGGAGCATCCCGCACCGTCGAAACTCCACACCGTCGAATCACCACTGTGTCGAATACGTAGTGCATTAAATGTCCACTGCGTCGAATTTACCCCCTCTCTTTAACAGAACACTAAATACCCGCTCCGTCGAATCACCACTGTGTCGAATGCTGAGTTCATGACATGTCCACTGTGTCGAATTTACCCCCTCTCTTTTACAATACACTAGAAACCCGCACCGTCGAATCACCACTGTGTCGAATGCACAACATGAAATGTCCACTGTGTCGAATTTACCTCCTCTCTTTCGAAGTGTTCCACACCACCGAAAACCACAGCGTATAAAAGTTCCCCCACCACAATGTCCACAGCGTATAATTTATGGGTTTTGTTAGTATTTATTAGTTTGTGTCAAAAAAACGGAGTTCTGTTGGACTCAATTAGGGTTTTGTTAGTATTGATTAGTTTATTTTAAAAAAACGGAGTTCTGTTGGATTCAATTATGGTTTTGTTAGTATTGATTAGTTTATTTAAAAAAAAACGGAGATCTGTTGGAGTCAATTAGGGTTTTGTTAGTATTGATTAGTTTGGGTACAAATGTGCAAATCGAAGTGTGAAAATTGGTATATGGGTAGCTGGACATTGTGGTGGGGGAACTTTTATACGCTGTGGTTTTTCGGACGTGTGGTTATTAGGTGGTATGGTTTTTATACGCTGTGGTTTTCGGTGGTGTGGAACACTTCGAAAGAGAGGAGGTAAATTCGACACAGTGGACATTTCATGTTGTGCATTCGACACAGTGGTGATTCGACGGTGCGGGTTTCTAGTGTACTGTAAAAGAGAGGGGGTAAATTCGACATAGTGGACATGTCATGTACTCAGCATTCGACACAGTGGTGATTCGACGGAGCGGGTATTTAGTGTTCTGTTAAAGAGAGGGGGTAAATTCGACGCAGTGGACATTTAATGCACTACGTATTCGACACAGTGGTGATTCGACAGTGTGGAGTTTCGACGGTGCGGTACGCACTCGAGAATTCTACCCCCCCCCCCCCCCCATCACTGAGTTCAGCTGAAGTTCGGCCCAGATTTCAAAGGTTTAGGGAGACATTCGGACCGACAATTACGTCTGCCCAAAAGTAGTTTACCAATAAATCTTTTGTCGATTGGAATATTTTTTTCAAAAATTTTTCACATTATCTGCTACTATCTAAATAGCGGTACATCGCTATTATTTCAAGAAACATCCCAACTTTTAAATAAAAAATTAATCAGATTCTGGATTTTCATTTGGAAAGTCTAAAAAATCATCAAAATTCGTATTAGTAATAACTGTTTTGTCGATTGGAATATTTTTTTCAAAAAAATTACACATTATCTATTATAGTATCTCAACAGCGGTACATCGCTATTTTGTCAAGAAACGTCCCTCATTTTAAATTAAAAAATCTGACGTGGCCACCACAAGACCTCCCGCCATACCTACTTTATTCTTTTTACTTATTACCTATACAAATATATTAATATATAAGTACCTACTATTACTACTGCTACTACTCACAAATATATTTTAGTCATTTTATTTACACTGCAGAAGAAGATATATACGATATTTTACTATTGTCACTGTGACTGTCATTGTCATTTCATAATCATTAAAATTTTACGTAGTAACAAGATACCGAAATACTAAATTATAAGTATTATACTTTAATTAATGATATCAGATATAGTACGTTTCAATTTTATTTGCTTTACCTGAATTTGGGATTACAAGAGGGGATATTAAGTGCAATTTAGTATATAACCATTTTTTTGTGCGATACGAAACCAATGTCCACAGGCAGTACCTCTAGGGTGGTCATGGAAACCTGCTTACTGAAACAAATGTATAATTAAATTATTTAATATAATCTATATTATTTCTTATTTTATCACAAATCTTATTATTAAATTTCACGTAATACATCTCTGTTGCGGCTGCTTCTTCAGAAGTTTATTTTCTATTGTTAGTGTTATCTCCCCTCTTGAAACCCAAAATTCAGGTAAAGCAAATAAAGTTGAAACGTACTATACAGAAAAATTTATAAAATACCGATTGTAGGTAATAATCACATAATCTTTCATTTAAAATAAAAAAAATTGTCTTAAATTAATTATGTATTGAAATATTTTTAAAAAGTACTACTTCCGGTTTGTAAATTGAAACCAAAATTATATTGAGCTTTTAAGAATCGTATTGAAACCTTAAGTACAAAATTTGGTATTTAAATGTTTGATATTTTTGGAGTTATCGTATATATATATATATATATATATATATATATATATATATATATAATTCGTGCTCATCCACTAAAAACTCACTACCCGATTTTAGCATGATTCCAATACCTGCCTTTTTCCAATTTTCCAATTCCAAAATTCTATTCACATTGTTTATTTAATACCTAATTTAATGCTATAAGAAAACAGAATAGTACTTACAGATTTTCTGTATCGAAAATTTTTTTGATATTTTTGGAGTTATCGTGTCCGAAAAAATTGTAACATACGAACGAACGCAAGCACGCACACGCACACGCACGCACACACACACACACACACACACACACACACACACACACACACACACACACACACAGACACACACGCACACACGCACACGCACACAGACATCATCTCAAAAATGTGTTATTCGTATTCTAGAGATCCTAAAACGTGCTTATCTGCCAAAAACTCATACTCGAAAATTTTGACCCGTCACAATACCTCTCTTATAAAATATGAGGCGAGAGGTAAAAATAATCAAATTTTGGATTTTCATTTTTTCGCAAATGTTCAAAATTTAAAAATGTTCCGCTGTTAAGGTCGCGCTCCTGTATATATGGTTGCGTACCAACAGTAATTAATTTTATTCATGGTGCATTTAAAATTGGTAGACTTTAGCAGTCCAAACATTGCATATATGTGATTCTTAATTGTATACCTAGGCTAATGAACCATTCTTGTTTAAAAGAAGTGCTTATTTTTCAGAAAAATACATTTTATTTCCAAAACTATCACATCTACATCTTTATAACATACTTACTTGACTAGAGAATTATATATGTTATCATAAGAAAAAAACAAAAAACGTAAATATTGACTGAGACTCAAATGCACCATGAATAAAAAATAAAGTGGTTTGAATAGCACGCGACCACTAAAATAGTTCAAGCATTATCACATAGATGGCTGCTCGTCGTTTAAAATTTGGCGCTATAGATTCAAAGTCCGCATTGCATTATTTATGTTATGTTATGATTTCGTTAAAAGCCCTTTCATAGTTTTTTCTTATATCTTGCGGTTATTTGTTATTGTTATTATGTTTTAGTTGTTTTCTTGTTTTTTGCGTTATTGTTATTTAATTATTGGTTTTGTTGTTTTTAATGTGTTGTTGTTATTATTATTATTAAACATTGTTCACTCGGGAACTGTGTCCGTGGTATTATATTATTTGTTGAAATGGGGGGAAAAAGTACGAAGCACAGTAAAAAGAAGAAAAATAATAGATCTTTCGCTCGGAAAAAGTGGAATAAACTTAATTGCGTAGGTAAATAGTACATACAAATTTGAATTTTTTTAGGACTAACGTATATTACATGATTCTACTTTTGCACTTTTCCAGTAAACCAGTAAACGAAAGATAAATAATTGAATAAAAAAATGACACTTACTTTTATTATGTATCCTACTTTTTTACATTGTTGTCAACAATCAGTTTGTATTGTATAAATCTGATATCGTCAACGTCTATTCGAAGAATTCGAGAATGATTAACTTTCTCAAAACTGACCAATCAGAATAAATTGAGTATTTTGGCAAATTATTTTATTGATTTTATTAGTAATTTTTGTATCAAGTGGATATTTTAAGTGTGTATATCAATAAACATAATTTAAAAAAATTATATATGTAGCCATAAGCTTTGTTATTTATTGACAATTTTTTTTATGTTTATATTTCGTTATAAATAATCAAATAAGTTAATGTGAAACTATTGGTTACTATGATAATCTTATAAGATTCAAATTCAGGTTAACGATGCTTTATATAATTATAAAAAAATTGTTAATTTATATATATTTATATTTTAATTTAGAAATTTAGATAATAAAAATTTGTTTCTTGTGTTGACAACTGTCAAAAATACTCGGGTATACCTACTCACTGATACTTGATTGTTTTGGCTCGAAATTTAAAAAATACTGTATTTCGAGGGAAATAGTCAGTTATTATACCACAAGAGCTACGTCGAACCGCAGGAGGCAAAAGTATTTTCTATTATTTTTGATGATCAAGTGGTATACAATTTCATGAATAAAACAAATTTAACAATTTTATTTATTAACATAATTTTTAAATTAATTTTAAATATTATTGTTTGTTGTGTCCTGGTTACGGTGGATAAACGCATACTATGTCAATATTAAAAAATATGCACTGGAATAGTGTTGTTTATAGATAGTTTCTATGATTTTTGTGAAAAATAGTGCATTTTAATTGGTTAAAATATATAATGACGGAAATAGTCACTGATATTTGATTGTTATTAAAAAATTATTGTTACCTGATTGGTTAAAATTTATTTTTTCAAATGATTCTTAAATATGAAGTAATTAAACTCACCAATATAATAAAAAATTATTAAATTTTCAGACTTTGCTAAAAATACTTAGGTACCAAAACATTAGCAAAATTCCGGATATAAACTAAAATCTTTATGTAAAAAATTTCATTATTGAATTAAACATATACAAGATAATTATTTATGTTTGTTAATATGTACCTACTAAACAATGATATTATTTAATTAAAAAATTTACAATTATAGAAAATAATTATGTATAGGTAACAGGATTATTGGTATAGTTTGAGAAAATTTGGAAATAAATGGAAAAAAATGTTATTTTTGCGCAACTATCAAAATTTATTATAATCCATAATTAAATGATACAAAATATTAGTAATTGTTATTGTTGTCATGTTGTATTGTTGTGCGTTTACAGAGCCACAAACCCGAGCGCCAAGCGCTTCTATCTCGTCAAAAAATTTTGAACCTTGAGAAATGAATAGGTATAATTTCTACGACGGCGTAGAAGGGTCAGGGTAAATATTTTTTTATATTGAATTCCCGACTTTTAAACTCGGGATCCCGACTTTTAAACTCAGGATCCCGACTTTTAAACTCGGGATCTCAGCTATTTAATCCCGAGATAAAAAGTCAGGATCCCGAGATTAAAAGTCGGGATCCCGAGTTTAAAAGTCGGGATCCCGACTTTTAATCTCGGGATTAAAAAGCTAAGATCCCGAGTTTAAAAGTCGGGATCTCGAGTTTTAAACTCGGGATCCTGAGTTTAAAAGTAGGGATCCCGAGTTTAAAAGTCGGGAATTCAATATAAAAAATATTTACCCTGACCCTTCTACGCCGTCGTATAATTATATAATTTTTGCTTTACGTTACATTGTTGTCCCGCCAGACACTTCTTGACAAGCTTGCACAGGTTGCAAGTTCTATATTCTACGAAGTGCTACCGGCACCGGTCCGTGTATTTTCCTTTCATACACTATAAAATTCATAACTCGTTATCTAGCCAACCAATTATATTGATTTCCTTAGTAAAAATAATTTTGAACCTTCCTTTATATATCTCCTGCAGTATGTACTGCAAAATTCCTTACAAAACGAGATTTAGTAGCAGACTACATTTTTCACTACACGAAATTTACGTTGAATTTTATTACTTTCTCATTTGTTATAAACAATACGTCATTCTTGATAAATGTACTACACCTACACATAGGTACTTAATAAGTACTGCTTGTATAAAAAAAATGGAATAAAATATCTTCACTAGTTCACAAGAAATTACAATTGTTAGTCGGAAAGTTAAAAAAAATCACCAAAATTTTAATTTCTAAAAAAAGGAGATAATGCATTTTTCGGATTGATGACAATTTAGGATTTTCGTATCTTTTTATATGTAGAAAGAGAAAAAAATCTGAATATAATATAATTTTTTCAGAAAGGGTTTCGAAATTTTTTGACGAATCGGGACTATAAATTAAATGGATAAAAATATGTCAAGATTTTTCTATAAAATAAAAATTCATGGCATACAAAGTAAAAACTATTATTAATTATTATTATAACATTACATTATTTATGTTGTTTGTTGTTCGAAATATTTATACCTATCTTCTTACGTTTCCCAAAAAATGTTCATACGGGAATTTCTCTCGAGAATCAAGAAACGAAAACGATCCAAATGTTCTTACCGAAATGTACAGTGGCTATGAGTGGGGGAACAATGTTGCGATTGGCTACACTAATACAAGCGTATATACAGTATAATATGTACAAATTTTATACTATGCTGCCATCAGTCGGTCTAGAAACGAAATAGCACTGCAATCCCGCGACGTTAAGCACAATATTATACTACGAACGCATGTCTGTGTGAAGGTAAAGGGTGAAGTATAACTTGAAAATCAATTATTTAATGTTAAACGTCACCCCTAGTGGCGGGAGTTCAGGCGTATATTAGAGCAGTAACATATTTTACGTCACTCGGGGGAGGAAACCAGTGTTTTCCTCTTGCTAATGGAGGGAGGGAAGCGAGTTTTCCCTCCCACTCGGGAGGACCGTACTTGCTTTCCTCCCGAGCGGGAGGAAAACAGTGTTTTCTCCCGCTTGCAAGAAAGGTGATTTCGAGGCCCTCGTGACGTAAAATATTGTGTGTCCCACGGGAGGGAAGGCTATTCCTCCCTTGGGCGAAGCCGGCGCCCTCGCTCGGGCCGCCGCTTGGCCCGCGGGAGTAATAGCAATTACTCCCTTGGGCGAAGCCGGCGCCTTCGGCTCGGGTCGCCGCTTCGCCCGCGGGAGTAATAGCTATTACACCCTTGAGCGAAGCCGGCGCCCTCGTTCGGACCGCCGCTTCGCCCGCGGGAGTAATAGCACGCTTCCCTCCCTAGGTGCACAAAATACTATTAGCTATTTAAAACCTGTAAATTATGTGCGAAATTGGATTTTTGTATTGCTATTATAAGAATGATAATATTAGCTTTCTATAGAAGATATAACTTTTGATAATATCTCTTAAATTATGAAACTATGAACAAATTAAGTATTTTTTTACAATTTTTATTAATTACTTAAAAACCAAAGCAACGATTTTCTTTATATTTTCATATCTTATATAGACGTATCTTGCCTGTTTGCATAAAAAATATGAATTCATAAGACCACTATACTTCCAAGTTATAGGTAAAATACTTTAATTTTTGAAACCTAAATTTCGATAAATAATTATATTTCAAAAACAGGAGCAACGATGTTCTTAATTTTTTTATATGTTATATATATTCATACCCTATACCTACAAAAAAATATGAATGCATAAGACCACTAAACAACCGAGTTATACTAAAAAATGATAAAATTTTTTTTCTGCCATGTGTATACAGAAATATAAGTTTCAAATATCTTACTTGACAATGGTTTGACTGTCGTGAGAGTGATACGTGTTTTTTGGTTAGCCGATATAAAACTCGCTATTTCGGGTCATATCGCTTTACCGGAAAGCAAATTATTATTGTTGGATAAATTAAATAGGTGTGGTGCTGTGGAAGTGGAGTGAAACATATCCTAGTGAAATTAAAGCTAGTAAACATAATTTTAAAATACGGTAGCAAGTAGCAACAATTTTTGACAGATAGCGGAGTGACAACTCTTCAAGGTAGCAGCGCGTCAATCACGTGCGATACTGGTGGGAGTAGCGTTAAACCGGAGACTCAGTGTTGCCAACGAGAGCAAAAATTAAATTGAACAGTAAATTAGTTATTAGTAATATAAATAAATCGGGCCAAATCGCGTTAAATATCATAATTAAACTTAAAAGTAATATAAGAGGGTTGGTTTAAAAAGGGCATGAACAAGAGGAAAATAGAGAACGACGAAGAACAAGAATACGAACAAATATTTAATAGAAGCAAAAAGATAATAAGATCGCCGGAACAAAGAAAAAGAGAAGAGGAAACACGAAGTAAAACAGAGACTAGTGAAGAGGTGGAAGTAGACCAACAAAGCATGGAGGAATTAAATGATGAAAACTATGTTGGAAAAAATGGAACACAACACAAATGAATTAAAGCAGGAGATAAGAGAAATATCGTCAGAAATGGAGAAAAAAGAAGCAGCATGGGAAAAAGAAAAGAAAACTTTAATTGATAGAATCGGAAGTTTAGAGAACAAATGGGAAGTAGAAGAAAAGCGAAAGAAGAAAAATAATTTGGTAATAAAGGGATTAAGTCCAGCACATAGATCGGAACAGGAAGTAAAAAAATTATTTTCGGAGCAGCTGGAAACCCAAGCAGACATTAGTAACATATACTTACGAAATAAAGGAAAAGAAAATGAAATTGTAGTAAAAAAATTATTTTCGGAGCAGCTGGAAACCCAAGCAGACATTAGTAACATATACTTACGAAATAAAGGAAAAGAAAATGAAATTGTAGTTGTGGAAATGGCAAACTGGGAGCAAAAACAAAAAATCATGACAATCAAAAACAAACTACAAGGAACAAACATAAATATCGAAAACGACTTAACATGGGAAGAAAGAAAAATTCAATGGGAAATAAGGAGTATCGCCAGAGAAATGAAGGCGACTGGGAAAAAAGCTAAAGTTGGATATCAGAAACTGACATGTGATGGGGAAGTATACGTATGGGGAAAAAACGAAAGGGGAGTTGTATTGAAAGAGAGAGGAAAAACACCAAAAAACGATTAAAAAACAAGAATTTAGAAGACCGGAATACGGAGACTAACAAGCAAACAAAACGGACTATACGACTGGGAACATGGAATATTAGAAGCATAAATGGAAAGGAAATAGAATTAGTAGATGAATTCGAAAAAGCGGGATTAGAATTACTAGCCATCACCGAAACGAAAAAGAAAAGCAAAGGAATTACAAAATTAAAGAATAATCACATACTAATTTATAGCGGAGTGGAAAACAGAGAGAGAGCTAGAGCGGGAGTAGGATGCATAATAAACAAAAAGCTGGAGCAGTCAATAAAAAACTGGAAATGCGTAAACGAAAGACTACTAATAATTCAAGTAGAAGACAAAACCAACTTAACAGCAAATATAATGATAGTATACGCAATAAATGAGGATGAAAGCAAAGAAAAAAAAGATGAATTCTGGGACAAAATGCAAACGGAATATGAAAAATTAGAAGAACCTATATATGTTATTGGAGATTTTAACGCTAGAGTAGGAAATAAAAACAAGAGCTTTGAAGAAATAATGGGAACACATGGAGAACCGACTATAAATAACAATGGTAAGAGACTCATAGATTTTTGCATCATAAATGGCTTAATAATATTAAACATCTTCTTCGAGCATAAAGAAGTTCACAAATACACTAGGGAAGAAAGAAGCAGAGAAGAAAAGTCAATAATAGACTATTTTTTAACGAATACGTCACAAAGAAAGAAAGTGAAAGATGTAAGAGTGAAACGGGGTAGCGAAATAGGAAGTGATCACTACCTGGTAATTGCGGTAGTAAAAATACCAGTAAATGAGATAAAACAAAGCCAAGGAATTACCAATAACAAAAAGCAGACAGTAAAATTTAGAATAGAAAAATTAAAAGATGCCCAGACAAAGGAAAAATACCAAAATTGTATCAATGAACTAATAAAACACACTCATAAGCCGGACCTAAACAATATAGAAGAAATGTGGAATACTTTCAAACAAATATTAAGAAAAGCAACAAAAAGATCATGTGGAATCGTCAAAAATTCGCATAAGAAAAGACAAACACACTGGTGGAATCAGGAAATAAAAGAAGAAGTCAAGAAAAAAAAAACAAAAATGGAAAAAATATGTCAGTACCAAAAGGGTAGAAGACTATGAAGAGTATAAAAGACAAAGAAAATTAACAAAAACAGTACTAAAAAAATCAATAGAGAGAACATGGGAAGAATTCGGAAACAAAATGGAAGAAAACTTTAAGGAGAATCAAAAATTATTCTTCAGAACACTCAAGAATTGCAAAGAAAAAAATACAACATTAAAACAGTTAGCAAACAAACAAGGAGACATAATAAAAGAAGACAAAGAAATAATGAAAAGATGGAAAGAACATTTTGAAGAATTATTGCAAGAAACCTATTATACCAATGAAACCGAAGAAGAAGAAAGTACATAAATGGAAAACACAAGAACAGGAAAGAAAGATGATATCACAGAAGAAGAATTGAAAGCAGTAATAAAAAAATTAAGAAACGGAAAAGCACCAGGACATGACGGAATAAGAGCGGAGCAGTTGAAATACATGGGAGAGGAAGGAGAACAGATATTGTTAATAATGCTAAATAAAATATGGGAAACAAGACAAATACCAAAAGATTGGGAAAAGGCAGTGATATTCCCGATACACAAGAAAGGAGACAATAGAATATACAGTAACTACAGGGGAATATCATTATTATGTACAACCGCAAAAATTTATGAAGCAATATTAGAAAATAAACTGAGGAAATTTATAGAGACAAAGATGGAGAAAGCACAAAGCGGATTTAGAAAAGGGCACTCAACGCAAGATCATATTTTCACCATAAAAAAGCTAACAGAAAAGACATTAAGAGAAGATAGTAAACTATACATAGCATTTCTAGACCTGGAGAAAGCTCTTGACAGGGTGCCGAGGAATAAGATGTGGGAAATATTAAAAATAAGAAATATTGATAAACAGCTAACGGAAGCAATAAAAAGTATATACAAGAGGACAGCCAACTACGTTAGGACAGGAAATGAAGTATCGAAGGAATTCACCACTACACAGGGATTAAGGCAAGGCGGAGCATTAAGCCCATTACTGTTCATAATATACCTAGACAACATAATAAAGAACATAAAAGACAAAACTAGAAAAATAGAAGTAGGACACTATAACTTAACAAGGATCATGATAGCTGAGTGCGCATTTGCAGATGACCTTGCAATACTGGCAAAAAACGAAGAAGATTTACAACACAACATTAACGTGTGGAACGAGGAATTAAAAAAGCACAATATGACTATAAATATAGATAAAACAAAAATTATGGTGATAGCCAAAGAAGATGTAACTACGGAGATAAAAATTAATCAAAGAG
Organism: Agonum fuliginosum; assembly: GCA_947534325.1. Lineage (NCBI taxonomy): Eukaryota > Metazoa > Arthropoda > Insecta > Coleoptera > Carabidae > Agonum > Agonum fuliginosum. The sequence goes on along the minus strand of OX384029.1, from coordinate 19,851,655 downwards.
AAATTGAACAAGTTGAAACATTCACATATTTAGGACACACACTGAACAACAAAGGTAGTTTAGAGCATGAAATAAATAACAGAATATTGACAGCAAACAAAAGTTACCACGCAATGAACAAAATAATACTAAACAATAAACAAGTAAAGAAAAAGACCAAAATGACACTATTTAAAGTAATATACAGGCCAATACTGTTATACGGGAGTGAGACTTGGACGACGAACCAGAGAACAAAGAGTAAAATACAAGCTGCGGAAATGAGATACCTGAGGAAAGTGGAAGGGGTAACAAGACTAGATAGAATAAGAAACGAAGAGATACGAACAAGGCTCCAAATAGAGAACATACATACTACCGTGGAGAAAAACAACTTGCTTGGTATGGACACCTTGTAAGAATGCCAGACGACAGTCAAACCAAAATGGTATGGAAAGCAAGGACGACAAGAAAGAAGAGCAGAGGAAGGCCACAGAAGACATGGGAAAATAGCATAGAAGAAATACTTAAAAAGAATAATATTAACGGTCATGAAGCAAGAAAAATAGCAACGAACAGAACAAAATGGAAAGATTTAATAAAGAACATAGGCTAACAAAGAAAAGGACAAGAAAACTGATCTCGACGCCCGAAAGGGTATAAAGAGATCTAAGTAGATTATATATATATATATATATATATATATATATATATATATATATATATATATATATATATATATATATATATATATATATATATATATATATATATATATATATATATATATATATCTCTCTTACTTCATAGAATACAATGTTTTTTATAATACATATTGTTATTATAGGTACAAATTATGCTTAGCACCTACATAAAAAAATAATATATAATTCTTCAAATTCTTATTGTTGTTTTGCCGGCAAGTGCTGACACATAGCCAAGTGGACAACAATGCTACTGCTACAATTTCCAGCTATTCTGTCTTTGTCTGCTGCTGTGCTGCTTGTTGATTTCTTTTGCAGTTTTTCTGCTAGACAATAATTCACGACACACAGGAACCTACAGAATCTTATTGGAGTACAACTGTTGTGATAGTTTCAAAGTCAGATTAATAAAAAAACTGATTAATGATTGATTGTTAAATAATTTAAAATATATATTTTAACATTCAAATTATACTTCCGTTGAAATATTTTTTATAAAAACTACTTACTGAGTAGAGCTGCGTAAAAAATGTTTTAATTAGGTAATATTTTTTTTAGCAAAAATCAGAGTGATCTTTAGTTTTAAAAATTGGTAAATCTTGAAATCGATTTATTGAGAGATCGATCAATTAAACAATTATTTATCCACAAAAAATGTATTTGTCTAAATAATCAATTTTTATTTATGTATGGTACAGGATTGCATTTACCTATTTAATTACTGTGTAACTGTATTTAGTATTATTTAATATTTAGAGATATATTATATAATTTGAGTGAATTCAGTTTGTGTAATTACTATTTAATTTTATATAAAATGTAAATTGTATATTTAATTTTCTTAGAATTTTTCATGGGGGACGGTCACCCTCCAATTTCCCCCACGCCACAATTCTTCTTCAGTTTACCTTTATTGAATATTGAAATGAATTTAGTATATCATTTTCATTCGTGTCAATAATATACTTGCTAGCTCCTATTTTGACCTTATCCGCAAAGAGTAGCCCAAAAATGGTAATAAATTGAAGACGAAATAATATTTAATTGAATTGAAATATTTGTACTTTTGCGCTCTGAATTTAAAGATTATAAATCATATATCATATAGGTACTATGTAGTAGTATCAGATTGAGTTTTTTTAAAAATAATTACTATTAGTAATATGCATTTAAAAATAAACAAAGTATTACGTAAAATATATAATCATAATTAGAAACTTGAACTTGGTTTATGTATTTAATTTTATTAGAAACGCAAACATACACGCAACAAATAACAGTTTTTAAATAACAGAAACAATTATTTAAATTGCTGTCATAAGATAAACAAGAAGTATATATTTGACAGGGTCGTCTAACATCTACCCCTACACACATACACGTTTCGTATAGGTAATAATTGGAGAATTTTTTTATTAGGTATTATGTGAAAATATTAAACAATACTGAATATTTCTTCGATCCAATAATATTTATTTATGTTACAACTGGGTTAAAATACAATAGGTATCAGGTTAAGTTTAATATTTTTAGAAATTAGAGTTATTGTTCGATACTATTTTACTGAACTTTTCATTATTCAGACTAGTAGCTAAAAAAAGTTGGAAAGAGCAAAAAAATAGAAAAAATACCTGTACTGTTACTAAAATTTTATTTATAAAATTATCACTTATAATATCACATGTGCATTAATTCTTTCCGGAAAATTTTTCGAGTGCTTTCCAAAACAACGTCTTTATTAGCTCGAGTGGTACACGAGAGCTAATTTCGTTGTTGGAATAGGTACATTCAACATGCACTTTTAGATTTTAATATTTTTTCTGTTATTCATTACTTTTTTTGTCAAACAAATTCACATTTCTTCGTTTTGTGATATTACGAAATATATCAAGATACCTGGCAAGCAATGTTTGTGTGTGCGTGTGTTTGTCTGTGTGTGTTAGTGTGTATGTGTTTGTGTGTATGTGATTGTGTGTACGTGTTTGTGTGTACGTGTTAGTGTGTGTATGTGTTTGTGTGTATGTGTTTGTGTGTATGTGTTTGTGTGTACGTGTTTGTGTGTACGTGTTAGTGTGTGTATGTGTTTGTTTGTATGTGTTTGTGTTTGTGTGTGCGTATGTTTGTGTGTGCGTGTGTTTGTCTGTATGTGTTTGTGTGTAAATATTTGTGTGTTTGTGTTTGTGTGTGCGTATGTTTGTGTGTGCGTGTGTTTGTCTGTATGTGTTTGTGTGTAAATATTTGTGTGTATGTGTTTGTTTGTATGTGTATGTGTATATGTTTGTGTGTATGTGTTAGTATGTATGTGTGTATGTGTTTGTGTTGGTGTGTGCGTATGTTTGTGTGTGCGTGTGTATGTGTTTGTGTGTTGGTGTGTATGTGTTTGTGTATACGTGTTTGTGTGTATGTGTTTGTGTGTATGTGTATGTGTTTGTGTGTACGTGTTTGTGTGTATGTGTTTGTGTGTACATGTTTGTGTGTATGTGTTTGTGTGTATGTGTTTGAGTGTATGTGTTTGTGTGTTTGTGTGTATGTGTTTGTGTGTACGTGTTTGTGTGTATTTGTTTGTGTGTACGTGTTTGTGTGTATGTGTTTGTGTGTATGTGTTTGTGTGTATGTGTTTGTGTGTATGTGTTTGTGTGTATGTGTTGTGTGTATGTGTTTGTGTGTATGTGTTTGTGTGTACGTGAGTATGTGTTTGTGTGTATGTGTTTGTGTGTATGTGTTAGTGTGTATGTGTTTGTGTGTATGTGTTTGTGTGTACGTATTTGTGTCTATGTGTTTGTGTGTATGTGTTTGTGTGTATGTGTTTGTCTGTATGTGTTTGTGTTGGTGTGTCCGGATGTTTGTGCGTGTGTTGGTGTGTATGTGTTTGAGTTTGTGTTTGTGTTGGTGTGTGCGTATGTTTTTGTGTGCGTGTGTATGTGTTTGTGTGTTGGTGTGTATGTGTTTGTGTATACGTGTTTGTGTGTATGTGTTTGTGTGTATGTGTATGTGTTTGTGTGTACGTGTTTGTGTGTATGTGTTTGTGTGTACATGTTTGTGTGTATGTGTTTGTGTGTATGTGTTTGAGTGTATGTGTTTGTGTGTTTGTGTGTATGTGTTTGTGTGTACGTGTTTGTGTGTATTTGTTTGTGTGTACGTGTTTGTGTGTACGTGTTTGCGTGTATGTGTTTGTGTGTATGTGTTTTTGTGTACGTGTTTGTGTGTATGTGTTTGTGTGTACGTGTTTGTGTGTATGTGTTTGTGTGTATGTGTTTGTGTGTATGTGTTTGTGTGTATGTGTTTGTGTTTGTGTGTTTGTGTGTATGTGTTTGTGTGTATGTGTTTGTGTGTATGTGTTTGTGTTGTGTGTATGTGTGTACGTGTGTATGTGTTTGTGTGTATGTGTATGTGTTGGTGTGTATGTGTTTGTGTGTATGTGTTTGTGTGTACGTGTTTGCGTGTATGTGTTTGTGTGTATGTGTTTTTGTGTACGTGTTTGTGTGTATGTGTTTGTGTGTATGTGTTTGTGTGTATGTGTTTGTGTGTATGTGTTTGTGTTGTGTGTATGTGTTTGTGTGTATGTGTGTACGTGTGTATGTGTTTGTGTGTATGTGTTAGTGTGTATGTGTTTGTGTGTATGTGTTTGTGTGTACGTATTTGTGTGTATGTGTTTCGTGTGTATGTGTTTGTGTGTATGTGTTTGTGTGTATGTTGTTACACTGTAATTTTCTAATATCCTCCAACTTACTTCTTATTACCGCGAGAAGGCAACCCAAACTACCTGAGGGTAGGGTGTGTGTGTGTCGCCTTCTAGGCTTTGAGCGGAATATTATTTCGACCTTGTGGCGACTGACCGTTTTGTGCGTGCGAAGTTCGGTTTTTGATTCTTGACCAAGGGCCTGTTGTACTTGAAACGTTAATGAAATCACATGTGTCGCTGATTTTGAGCTATTGTTAAGTGATCTAGGTGATCTATTTGTCCTTTGGTGGGATTTGTCGACCAAGTGATAACAAAAAGGTTATTCACGCACTTTAAGCCACAAACCAGCTGAGGTAAATACTCTAGTTTTGTACTATATTTCGTAGTGTAGTTTATTTTTCATAGAAAATTCATACTCTGGAAATATTTTCATTATATTATTTGTGCATTTTAAAAGTAATTAAATCATTCCATACATTTCCAGTGGCGTAGAGCCGTCACACATTTCTTCTTTCTTTATTTAACTAGTTAAACGTTTTAGGCTTTTAAACTACAGCTATTTCCAAAATCAATATTTTGAGAAAAGATCTGGAGTCGCTTTTATCTTCTGGATATTACGGAGTTGAGAGTTATTACGAGGGAAGTTGGGAATTTTGGATTCGAACTTATTGAGACGCCACTGGCACTGGTTTGCAGTTGCACCGCACCCTTCCAACCACCAAATACTCCGCGCCTGTGTACACCTCCACCAACATCTTGGAATCCAGATAAGCAAAATTGCACTCTATATTTTAGTTTGAGTTATTTTTCTCGATACTTTGTTTTGGTTAGAAATTAAAGCATCCTTGCTACGTCGCTATAATACTCATTTAGTATCTGATATTCCGATTTACTTAAAATTTTGTTTATTATTATTGTAAAGTTTTACTTGTAAAAGGTTAATTAATCAGGCGCTCGCGTAGTTTTTGTTAAGTCATTTTGGTTCACGTTGTGCTATTATTGGTAGGGTTAGTAGTCAGCGTATAGTTGTAGGACTCGCATCGTAATTTTTGTTTTGGACAGCGCTTGCATATTGTTGCGTCTTGGTCGACCATCGCGGAACGCCGTGCATCTTTCTTGCGCCGTATTATTCTTGTGTAGATCCTTGCTTACCAAGTCCTAGCACTATAGTGGTGCAAACTACCCCTGCTATACTAATTTTATTTATTTTTACTGTAACCTGAGGGTATATTCTACGCACGTTACGATTAATTACACTTCCAAATTTCATTTTCAACAATATTATTTGATATTAATTCACTGTTTAAGACGAGTATTATTAGCTTAAATTTTGTACAACTATATCAAGTTATTTATTTATATTAAAATCTATTTAATCATATCAAATCTATTTGTTTATGTCAATCAGTTTATTTACTATTCAAAGTTATTCAATTATATTAAATTTATTTACATTATACCTTATCTCATTCGTCAATATAACTCGTCACTTACGATCGTTGTGGAAAAATGTCCGTCATATGTTCAGCCAACCCACCCCTTCACATTTGAGCAAGACAGCGCTGCTATAGCAGAAAATATTACCGAGATTTCCACTTTAATAACCGATTTCTCAGATTTGAAATCATCTTCAGGTTTTAAAAAGATCGAAGCTAAAATAACCCACTCGATGGGCCGTGTAAACCGCTCTAAACCTAAAGATGATCCACAGCGGAAAAAACGATCCGGATTTCTCGTTAAGTTATCAACCTTACACGCGGAACTAAAATCTAAAGCAAAAAGTGTTAAGTTATGCTCCACTATTAGTAGTCTAATGTTAAATGATTCTATTGCTTTAGCTAACGCCAATCTCGACGACTCGGAACCTGCGTCCTCAGACAGCGATGATGATATTGAATCACCAAATGCTCAATCTTTTGTTAAGTCAGTTCCTGTACCTAAATGGAACCTTAAGTTCAATGGTGATACAAAACTTATGTCTTTGAATTCGTTTTTAGATAGAGTAGATGAATTGCGTTTCGCTCGTCACGTCACTAAACCTCAACTATTGACTTCAGCTATTGATTTGTTCGAGGGTAACGCTCTGATATGGTACAGAGCTAACCGTCATTTGTTTCACACTTGGAATGAGCTAGTGGATGGGTTGTGAGATGCATTCTTGCCCTCTAACTACGAGGAGAAGCTTTTTGACGAAATTAAGAACCGTACGCAAGGCACGCAGGAACCGATCAGCATTTATATTGCGAGTATGAATTCCCTTCGCTCGCGCGTAATACCTGAGGCGAGTAAAATAAATGTTTTACTAAAAAATATTTTACCGTTTTATCAAACAAAATTAACTTTAATGGATATTGATTCAGTTTCAGAACTGGGAAAACTATGTAAAAGAATTGATAAGAGAAAAGAGTCGGTAGAAAATTTCATACCCCCACCGCGTCGTCATCTTACGCTTGAACCTGATTTAGCATATATTCACGTCAGTCAGTCAGAATCCCTACATTCGGCAAGGAATCCTCTGCCGTCTTCTTCAGCTTCAGCGAATACAATAGAAACCACCAAAAGTTGCTGGAACTGTGGCCGGTCAGGACATATAGCCATTCGATGTACCGCTTCACGTAAACGTTATTGCTATCGATGCGGTAAACCGAATGTAACGGTTAATACTTGTCCTAAATGTTCGGGAAACGCCCGTCAGGTGAAATAGAAGGTCGTATATTTCATCATAACGTATCTCTATCGGCCACTATTAACAATTAGTCCAGCGCCCGCAGTAAAATATTCACTAAATCTGGGAAAAAAATTGGAAGTGGATGAAATTTGGCATAGGGGTAGTATATTAGTCGGAGAATAGTTTAAAAATGAGTCCCGCCGCGAAAGCAGTGAAAATTCCGAGAAAATTCGAGTCAAAAAAATTTTCCAGGCTTTTCCGGCTATATCTCGGAAAATAAGGGAAATTTAGAAAAATAACGATAGCTAAAGTAAAGAGCATTAAATTCTGAACAAAAAAGATAGCATGAGTTTTTATTTAAAAAACCATTTGGCCAATAAATGGCGGAGAAAAAAAAAGTTTTTTTTTTATTCAGTTTAGCCGAGCAATTATAATGAGAAATTATATGGTTTATGATAAGGAATTGTGAAAAATGATATTTTTAGCTCCCGCTTACCTGTAAAGAAGGTATTGGAATCATGCAAAAAATCGGGTAGTGAGTTTTAAGTAGATGAGCACGAATTAGGGTCCTTACAACTCATTTTTGATAGTTTCACGATGATGTCTGTATGTATGTGTGTGTATATTTGGTATTTTATATTTGTATATAAATTGGAAGAACTCATTAGATTTTGGTACAAATATCTTCACCGGAAGTGATATTTTTTGAAGAGTAAAAAGTTTAATTGTCAAAAATTTCATTAAATTGTGATAAATATAGTGTTTAATTGTAATGAGAATGAGAGGAAAAATTATTTGCAACTTACGTTATAAAAAAATTTTCTTCATCTGGTAGCATTAAAGAACTGTAGTAAAATTTAAAAATTAAATTTTTCAGGTAAAACGTTAAAATCTTGTAATCCATGATCGGTTGATTTTTGTTTCTGCGTAAAAAATATTGACAGGTGACATACTATAACGCCATATAAGTCATAAGATAGATATTAAATGTTTTAGTAATTGAACGGCGGATAGTTTAAAAGCATATAAGATTCATTGACCTATATTATTTTGTCACTTTGGTCGACAATCAACGCTTGACAATTTCTATAACATTAGAACAAGTAACGACCTACTATTCTAAAATTTATTTGAAAAATACGTCATGATTTGCTCGGAGAGTACAAAAAGAAACACCTGCCCTTTAAAAACGAGAGATTAGAGAGGTCGTATATTTCATCCACTTTAAGAAAATGAAAGAGGACACATTAATCTTTAATTTTCAACCAACAAACTCTTTCTAAGTGGTCCATTTACAGAATAATATCTAAAAGAAGAAAAAATGCCAAATTTCGCGCTATCTTCATAATTTTTTAAAATATCCAGAAAACTTCATCGTTTGGCCACAATGTAAAGCAGCTGTCCGAAACATGGGGATATTGTCAACATTTTCAAATTTTTTCAGAATTTTTCGCGCATTTTTTAAATACGTAACAGCATACCGAATGTGGAGAAATCGTAATCTCTAAAATGCTCTCGAATTATCGAAACTTGAAAGTCTTCGTTTTTGAAAAGGGGGTAATTAGACGCAATTTTATTATGCACACTTCAAAGAAGACAATATGAACCTCAAATTCCTTCAAGGACAGCATCTAATATTAAACCGCTCACAAAATATGAACGTTTTATCATCGTGTGCTCAAGAATCCATTTTCTTTTTCTGAAAAAGACTATTTTTAATTTACTGGCTGCATATATCGCTATTCTAATACACGAGTTTTAAAGCTTAGGTATTTCCCTTCAAAACCCACTTTTTAAATCCGATCGGTACATCTCGAGTAATCTCACCGCTAACCTGAAAGTGATGCTTCAATATTTGAAATTTCGGGCGTTTGAAGCTACTAGATTTGAACAAAAAGGTGTTATATTCAAAAGCGTTTTACGCGGCAACTTCAACATTTATGGAAAAATGTAAGAACCCTTCTTGTTCAGAATTTAATGCTCTTTACTTTAGCTGTCGTGATTTTTCTAAATTTCCCTTATTTTCCGAGATATAGCCGGAAAAGTCTGGAAATTTTTTTTGACCCGAATTTTCTCGGAATTTTCACTGCTTTCGCGGCGGGACTCATATTTAACCAATTCTCCTACTAAAATACTACCCCTATGCCAAATTTCATCCACTTCCAAATTTTTTCCCAGGCTTAACCTATGAGCGCTGTACTAAATGCACGATTGGAGTTTATTTTAGCTCACGCCGAGGGCGACGAGCGTCCGTACTTAGAAGTATCGATACTAGGTAAACCATTATTTGGCTTGTTAGATTCAGGGGCCTCGAGGACTATAGTAGGCGGCCCGGGGTTAAAATTACTTAGTGATTTGGGTTTAAAACTAATTAAAAGGGTCAGTAGTTGCTCCTTTGCTAACGGCGAACGCTGTGTGAGCCCGGGTGAAATTGTAGCACCTGTTAAACTACGGGAGGAAGATTAAAATAATTAAATTTTTAGTTGTACCCTCTTTATGTCATACCTTGATTTTGGGTGCGGACTTTTGGAACGTAATGGGGATCGTGCCACATTTTCGGTAGACAAAATCGGCTGTACAAACATGGTAAAGCACGTTATTCAAACTGATAGTACACCTATTAAACAACGCCATTACCCACTATCCCCTGCTATGCAGAAACACGTCAATAAAGAACTCGATGAAATGCTTCAGAATGGTATTGATGAAAAGTCTAATAGTCCGTGGGCCTCCCCTATTTTATTAATACCAAAGAAAGATGGATCTTACCGGTTTTGTGTAGACTACCGTAGATTAAATAAAGTAACAAAACGCGATGCATACCCCTTACCCTTTGTATCTAGTACGTTGGACAAACTTAGAGACGCGCGATTGTTAACCTCATTGGATATCAAGTCAGCTTACTGGCAAATCCCGGTTGAGGAAGAATCCAAACAATTTACGGCTTTTACGGTACCGAATAGAGGGTTGTTTCAATTTTGCAGAATGCCGTTCGGGTTACATAATGCCCCTGCTACGTGGCAGCGGTTTATCGACCGAGTAATAGGAGCGGATCTAGAACCACACGTTTTTGTATATTTAGACGACATAATTATCGTTACGCAGACATTCGAGAAACACTTAGAAATATTGACGGAAGTATTAACACGTCTAACAAATGCAGGGTTAACAGTGGGCCGCGATAAATGCCATTTTTGTCGTGAAGAATTACGCTATCTAGGTTACGTCGTAAACCGTCAGGGCCTACACGTTGATCCCGAGAAAGTTAAGGCCATTTTGGATATATCGACCCCGAAAAATGCCTCTGACGTTCGTCGATTAGTCGGGATGGCTTCATGGTATCGTCGTTTCGTACCGCACTTTTCCACAGTTATATCTCCTTTAACGAAGTTGCTCCGCAAAAATATAAAATTTCATTGGGATTCGGATTGCGAAGAGGCGTGGGGGATGATAAGGAATAATTTAGTTTCTGCTCCAATTTTGTCTTGTCCAGACTTCGAAAGAGAATTCATCCTACAAACTGATGCCTCAAACTTTGGTCTGGGGGCTGTCCTTACCCAAGAGTATGATGACGGGGAAAAGGTTATATGTTACCTCTCCCGTTCGCTGACCCGACAAGAGAGGAACTTTTCGACCACCGAGAAAGAACTCCTCGCACTTCTTTGGTCGATCGAAAAGCTTCGCCCTTATCTCGAGGGAACGCGATTTACTGCCATAACGGACCACTATTCACTTTTGTGGCTGAATAGTCTTCAGAACCCTTCAGGTCGTCTAGCTCGCTGGGCAGTACGCCTCCAACAATATGATTTTAATATCATTCACCGAAAGGGGAAGGACCACGTTGTTCCAGACGCTCTATCGAGATCCGTGCCGGTGCTAGATACTATCGGTGTGTCTGAAGTCAAGGATAAGTGGTATGTCAAATTATATAACTCGGTGTTAGGAAATCCAGCGCAATTCCCTGATTTTCGTATTACGGGTGGTAAACTTTATAAAGTTGTCAAAAATGATTGGGGGGAGTTATTCGATTCACAAGGTAACTGGAAGGTTGTTGTACCAAAAGATCAGCGTAAGGAGCTCATGTTTAAATGTCATGATCTGCCAACAAGTGGACATCTAGGGTCCTTTAAAACTTTTCATCGTCTTGCTCAGACCTTCTACTGCGGCCTAAAATGCGATCAGACGTTGCTGATTACGTACGCAAGTGTATTACATGTATAAAGGCAAAACCGGAACAAAAACTTCCAGCCGGTAAAATGGGCGGACATTCATTAATTACTCGTCCGTGGGAAGTAGTCTGCGCTGATGTCATAGGTCCTTTACCTAGGTCATCTGAGGGTTATTGTTTTATTTTAGTTATAGCCGATTGTTTTAGCAAATTCTCTCTCTGTTTTCCCTTAAGAAAAGCTACTGCTCGAAATATCATACGTCATTTGGAAAACGATGTGTTTTTAATATTTGGTGCACCGCGAACACTTATTTCGGACAACGGTGTCCAATTTCGATCCAAAGAATACCGAGATCTACTCAATTCATACGGGGTTAGGCCGTCCTATACTTCCTATTACCATCCTCAAGCGAACCCAACGGAACGAGTCAATAGGGTTATTAAAACGATGTTAATTTCATTCGTAGCCGACATCCAACGAGAATGGAGTAAATATTTGCCTAAAGTAGCCTGTGCCCTTCGCACTGCAAGGCATGAAATAACGGGACAGACACCGTACTTTATCAACTTCGGACGCGAGGCTATTTTATTAAGAGATAGAGCGAACGTCGACAGCGAAGAATTCGGGGACATTGGTTGCGGTAGAGATAAAGAAAGGCTTATTGAAAGGGCTTGCAATTTCAGCAAGCTATATAAGGACGTTTCTGCACGTTTGCAGAAATCTTATACGAAATCAAAAGCTCGTTACGACCTCCGACATCGAGAAGTGTCATTCCACCCAGACCAACTCGTTTGGAGGAAGAATTTTGTCCTCTCAGATGCCACTAAGTACTTTTCGGCAAAACTAGCCAATAAATTCGTTGGGCCATTTGTTATTCATCGAAAGGTTTCGTCTAATTCATATCAGCTAAGAAACTTAGACGAAAACGTTCTTCCCGGAACCTGCAGCAGCATGCATCTGAAACTGCATCCTGGAGATGACGACCCAACTTAGGCTTACGTTGTATTTCACACCTATGGTCTTCTTATTGCGATTCGGTATTGGATTAGGCATTCAAGATTAGCTTTTGATACTTTACGTGTGTTCTTTTTGTTATAACTAGGTACCTACCTAGCCGTATCTTCTACTTATCAGAAATTTTCTGACGAAAATTTCTTCAGCTGGTGAGGGTGGAGTTTGTTTACACTGTAATTTTCTAATATCCTCCAACTTACTTCTTATTACCGCGAGAAGGCAACCCAAACTACCTGAGGGTAGGGTGTGTGTGTCGCCTTCTAGGCTTTGAGCGGAATATTATTTCGACCTTGTGGCGACTGACCGTTTTGTGCGTGCGAAGTTCGGTTTTTGATTCTTGACCAGGGGCCTGTTGTACTTGAAACGTTAATGAAATCACATGTGTCGCTGATTTTGAGCTATTGTTAAGTAATCTAGGTGATCTATTTGTCCTTTGGTGGGATTTGTCGACCAAGTGATCTATTGGGAATTATTATATTCCTCCGGTGTTTCCGGGAATTTTAAAGTTAACAGCCAAGTAACAAAAAGGTTATTCACGCACTTTAAGCCACAAACCAGCTGAGGTAAATACTCTAGTTTTGTACTATATTTCGTAGTGTAGTTTATTTTTCATAGAAAATTCATACTCTGGAAATATTTTCATTATATTATTTGTGCATTTTAAAGTAATTAAATCATTCCATACATTTCCAGTGGCGTAGAGCCGTCACACATTTCTTTTTTCTTTATTTAACTAGTTAAACGTTTTAGACTTTTAAACTACAGCTATTTCCAAAATCAATATTTTGAGAAAAGATCTGGAGTCGCTTTTATCTTCTGGATATTACGGAGTTGAGAGTTATTACGAGGGAAGTTGGGAATTTTGGATTCGAACTTATTGAGACGCCACTGGCACTGGTTTGCAGTTGCACCGCACCCTTCCAACCACCAAATACTCCGCGCCTGTGTACACCTCCACCAACATCTTGGAATCCAGATAAGCAAAATTGCACTCTATATTTTAGTTTGAGTTATTTTTCTCGATACTTTGTTTTGGTTAAAAATTAAAGCATCCTTGCTACGTCGCTATAATACTCATTTAGTATCTGATATTCCGATTTACTTAAAATTTTGTTTATTATTATTGTAAAGTTTTACTTGTAAAAGGTTAATTAATCAGGCGCTCGCGTAGTTTTTGTTAAGTCATTTTGGTTCACGTTGTGCTATTATTGGTAGGGTTAGTAGTCAGCGTATAGTTGTAGGACTCGCATCGTAATTTTTGATTTGAACAGCGCTTGCATATTGTTGCGTCTTGGTCGACCATCGCGGAACGCCGTGCATCTTTCTTGCGCCGTATTATTCTTGTGTAGATCCTTGCTTACCAAGTCCTAGCACTATAGTGGTGCAAACTACCCCTGCTATACTAATTTTATTTATTTTTACTGTAACCTGAGGGTATATTCTACGCACGTTACGATTAATTACACTTCCAAATTTCATTTTCAACAATATTATTTGATATTAATTCACTGTTTAAGACGAGTATTATTAGCTTAAATTTTGTTCAACTATATCAAGTTATTTATTTATATTAAAATCTATTTAATCATATTAAATCTATTTGTTTATGTCAATCAGTTTATTTACTATTCAAAGTTATTCAATTATATTAAATTTATTTACATTATACCTTATCTCATTCGTCAATATAACTCGTCACTTATATGTCACTTTTATTATTTAATTTGGATTTATCTAACGCCTTCGTACCCTTATCCTGGTAGGGTTAGTCGACCAACCCCGTGGTTGAACAAGGCTACGGTCGACTGGCGCCCTAAATTCCACCCCATCCTTATACCACTATTGGAGGTCTAACACCCACTCCCATTTCCACTGAGTATTAGCCGTCGGTTCAACCAGCCTTGCCTGGGATAACCCTAAAGGGGTGTAGCAATGTGTTTGTGTGTATATGTTTGTGTGTATGTGTTTGTGTGTATGTGTTTGTGTGTATGTATTTGTGTGTATGTGTTTGTGTGTATGTGTTTGTCTGTATGTGTTTGTGTTGGTATGTCCGGATGTTTGTGCGTGTGTTGGTGTGTATGTGTTTGAGTTTGTGTTGGTGTGTGCGTATGTTTGTGTGTGCGTGTGTTGGTGTGTATGTGTTTGTGTGTATTTGTTTGTGTGTATTTGTTTGTGTGTACGTGTTTGTGTGTATGTGTTTGTGTGTATGTGTTTTTGTGTATGTGTTTGTGTGTATGTGTTTGTGTGTATGTGTTTGTGTGTATGTGTTTGTGTGTATGTGTTTGTGTGTACGTGTATGTGTGTATGTGTTTGTGTGTCGTGTTTGTGTGTACGTGTTTGTGTGTATGTGTTTGTGTGTACGTGTTTGTGTGTATGTGTTAGTGTGTATGTGTTTGTGTGTATGTGTTTGTGTGTATGTGATGGTGTTTAAGTTTGTGTTTGTGTTGCTGTGTGCGTATGTTTGTGTGTATGTGTTTGTGTATATGTGTACGTGTGTATGTGTTTGTGTGTATGTGTTTGAGTTTGTGTTGGTGTGTGCGTATGTTTGTGTGTGCGTGTATTGGTGTGTATACGTTTGTGTGTATGTGTTTGTGTGTATGTGTTTGAGTGTATGTGTTTTTGTGTATGTGTTTGTGTGTATGTGTTTGAGTTTGTGTTGGTGTGTGTTTGAGTTTGTGTTTGTGTTGGTGTGTGTTTGAGTTTGTGTTTGTGTTGGTGTGTGCGTATGTTTGTGTTGGTGTGTATGTGTTTGTGTTTATGTGTGTATGTGTATGTGTTTGTGTGTATGTGTATGTGTTTGTGTTTATGTTTGTCTGTGTGTTTGTATGTGTGTGTGGGAGGCTTTAGAAGGAACATCTCCACATGCTTTTGATGGATCACCTCTACAGGCTTTGGATGGGGCGTGTTAACAGTATTAAAATGGAACACCTCCACAGGCTTTGGATGCGACATCTCTATAGGCTTTGGATGGGACATCTCTATAGTCTTTGGATGGGAATACTCCCACAGGCTTTGGATGGGATATCCATACAAGCTTTGGATGGAAAACTTAGATCTATCTAAAGACGAGTTTATCCTAAAGACGAATGTTTTATCTAAAGACGAGTTTAATCTAAAGACGAATTTAATTTAAAAACAAGTTTAAATTAGAGACAAGTTAAATCATAAGACGAGTTTATTCTAAAGACGTGTTCTATCTATAGTCAAGTTTTATGTAAAGACGATTTCTATTAAAATATGAGTTGTATTTAAACAAGTTTTATCTAAAGACAAATATTATTTAAAAACCAATTTATTTTAAAGATGAGTTTTATCTAAAGATGAATATAACCTAAAAACGAGTTATTCGATTATGAATTAAATCTAAAATCAAATTAAGCCGATTACGAGTATAACCTATTTTACTTATAACCTAAAGATGCGTTCTACCTACTATACTGGTTACACAACCATCCGTTAATTTATAATCTACTTGCAAACATTACGTAGCACTGATTTGGTGGTTAAGTGACATATATCAATTTAAAGAGAAAAAAATTCTAAGACCCCGTTTAAAGCTTATTTTTCTCAATTACGTCGGAGTTTTTTATAATTCATTAAAATTTACATTAATTTGCTATGTTACTAATAAAATTACTAAATTTATGTTGGTATTACATACATACGTCATTACACGCGAAGTCAGTGTTACCAACTGTATATTAATTTTAAAATTTTTACAAATTTATTTCAATTTATTCATATTTGAATTACTTCCTATATAACTTATATAAATATTAATCTATTTTTAAATATATATTTAATTAAATTATCATTTGTACGAAAATTTTATAGTAAATACGATTATTTTGCACGTTATTTTTCTCAACTACGTTGGCAACACTGGCTTTAGTTTACGTTAAAAAATTTTAGGTTATCGTTATATTAGTAAATGGTATAAGATTTTCATCTTATTTACACATTATTATTTCTTATTATTATCAGTAATAATACCTCATAACATCAATATTATTATTCATACTTTAATAATAAACTTCGCATGATATAAAAGTTGATGTATATACAAGAAAATAATGAACAGAGAAATTGGAAGGAGACCAGAAGAAGCACCAAATGTTTGAAACTGTACAAAATTGTTTATAAACGTGAGTGGTACATGAAACTACAGAGGGTAGCGTATACTCTAAACTTTTTACACTTTGGCGAAATGCAAGACGAGCAATTTTTACACGACAACATTTACTTTGACAAATGGTTTCTTATTGAAGTTTCTACATGTTAAATATTTACTACATCTACTACAATTTTGCCATTAAAGCATACTAATTATACGACATTAATTTACCGCGTGGGTTTGTATTATTATGATGAAAATGCATTAGAATATATCTTAATATCTGTATTTTTCTTTATAGGAAAACATAAACCTTTACTTAAGACAATAATATATCGTTATAAAATGTATTGTTTGTTGGATGGGAAACCCTTTTGGCTAGTGTCGAACAGGTTACATCCTTAAATTTCAGTTTTCTTTCTTCTTTCAGTAACATTCTCTGACCTAAAATAAAGCATAATTAGGCCCCGGAAATAAGGATCCAGATTATAAAAATGATGGTGCAAAGTCAGCAAAACTTCCCAGTGGAAAATCAACAAAACATGTCGTGTATTCTGCTTACGAAATACCGTGAGTTTCATTTAACGTGAAACATGAGATCTTTCATATCCATGGTTACGAATTTGACAGCAATGTATTAGAGCGATTCATTTAAAATAAAACATAGGCTGTCATTATCAAGTAAATATTACCTATCAATTAGGGTTGTGTTGTTGAAAATAAGGTACACAATTGAAGAAAAGAAAATGCAGATGTTAGCCTCAGACAAGTACCTATCTGATTTATTTCGTGTATTTGAGAATTTGTTATAAAATGTATTCTGAAAAAATATTTATTAATTGTTTATATTTCTTGCAACATTTTCATATCTAAAATGATTAGAAATACATACATATTTCATTTGCTATGTTCTATTTTAAATGAAACGCTCTAATACATTGCTGTCAAATTCGTAAGCATGGATATGAATAATCCCATGTTTCACGTTAAATAAAACTCACGGTATATCAACCACAAGTAAACATGACTGTTGGTGCTCCTACAAACTTTATGCAGGCCACAGAAGCCCACCAGCTAACCAGGTATCAAAAACAGCTACTCAGCGACAAACACAATGATCTCCTGTCAAATCGACAGTTACTAATTCCAAACGACGATTATCAGCTGCTGCAGCAGGTGCTACTGAATCCTGTGACGATAGTGATATATGGACGACAGACTCGGCGGAGATGATTCCGGCGACGAAGAAATGGATGCTGTAATAGCCAAGGAGAAAGCAAAATCTGAGAAGAATATGTAAACAATCCAGAAGCTCTCTTGAACCTACAACATTCGTCGGAGTTGAATCGGGAGCTGCCTTCGACCATATATACTGAGCTGCAGATTCAAAACAATCAGAACCATGAGGGTTATGCACGACTGGAAAAACATCTTCTTTACCTTATAATAATACAATTTTAATGGCAAATTATAGCTTTCTCAGTGTTACCTACTAATTATTTCATCGTCTGTTTAAGCTTAACAAATTTCATAATGTTCATAATTATTCACAAGAAGTTAGCTGTAAAAAATCTTTTATCCTAATGTATCAATCAATAATAAATAAATATTGTGTTGTTTAATTTATTATTTAATATTATTATTTTTCTATTATTTTAATTATACAAATAATACTGAGGAACTAAAACCTAGATCTTGCGTTAGCTGTCATAATTGTCACGAGATGGCGCAGTCTACATGGTTATAGCCGATAACAGGAATTTTTATGGTCTGTGTGGTTAAATTTGATGTAAATATAGCTAAAAATCATTTTATTTTTAATTATATAATTTGTTGTATTATTGTTATTATTTCTGTAATAAAGAAGTTTACAAAATGTGGTCATAAATTAATATCAACTCATTTCGTTACTTGCAATTCTTAGCTAATAATTATTGGTTCATTCGTTAGTGTGTGTTTAATATCTATGAAATTAATAACATACTAATGGTGTATTCCTGCGTATTGTATTTTATGTTCTAAAAATGCAGAAGTACTCATTTCACATTGTTTTCATTTTCTTTTTCAGTAACATACAAAATAATTTTAAATTAAACATGTAGACTGATATTGGGTATTGTCGTCTGAGAATGTTCCTGTTTCGTTCGGTAGGATCTAAACAAATTCTAATCAATATTATATTATATATGAACACGAACAGATATATTAGAATAATAATTTTATAATTTCTGTATTACACTCATGCAATATTGAAGCAACTTGTCAAAAGTTGCACTTGCATCTGCAATATTGCCCAATGTAAAATGGGATTAATAAAGATGGTTTACAAAATGATGTCGTAAATTAATATATAACATTCCTTTCGTTACTTGCAAATAATCTCAGTTAAAATCTAATGTTAAAAATTAGTGTGTGCGTGTGTTGGTGTGTGCGTTTGTGTGAATGTGTTTGTGTGTATGTGTTTGTGTGTACGTGTTTGTGTGTATGTGTTTGTGTGTATGCGTTTGTGTGTATGTGTTTGTGTGTACGTGTTTGTGTGTGTGTGTGTGTTTTGTGTGTAGGTACGTGTGTGTGTATGTGTTTGTGTTAGAGTTTGTGTTGGTGTGTGCGTATGTTTGTGTGTGCGTGTGTTGGTGTGTATGTATTTGTGTGTACGTGTTTGTGTGTACGTGTTTGTGTGTATGTGTTTGTGTGTACGTGTTTGTGTGTATGTGTTTATGTGTATGTGTTTGTGTGTATGTGTTTGTGTGTAGGTACATGTTTGTGTGTATGTGTTTGTGTGTACATGTTTGTGTGTATGTGTTTGTGTGTATGTGTTAGTGTGTATGTGTTTGTGTGTATGTGTTTGTGTGTATGTGTTAGTGTGTATGTATTTTTGTGTATGTGTTTGTGTGTAGGTACGTGTTTGTGTGTATGTGATGGTGTTTGTGTTTGTGTGTGCGTATGTTTGTGTGTATGTGTTTGAGTTTGTGTTGGTGTGTATGTGTTTGAGTTTGTGTTGGTGTGTGCGTATGTTTGTGTGTGCGTGTGTTGGTGTGTATGTGTTTGTCTGTGTGTTTGTATGTGTTTATGTTTGTCTGTGTGTTCACCTCTACAGGCTTTGGATGGAACATCTCCACAGGCTTTGGATGGGGACACTCCCACATGTGTTTGTGTTGGTGTGTGCGTATGTTTGTGTGTGCGAGTGTATGTGTTTGTGTGTATGTATTTGTGTGTATGTGTTTGTGTGTATGTGTTTGTGTTTATGTATGTGTTTGTGTGTATGTGTTTGTGTGTATGTGTTTGAGTTTGTGTTTGTGTTGGTGTGTGCGTATGTTTGTGTGTGCGTGTGTTGGTGTGTATGTGTTTGTCTGTGTGTTTGTATGTGTTTATGTTTGTCTGTGTGTTCACTCCCACAGGCTCTGCATGGGATATCAACACAAGCTTTGGATGGAAAACTTAGATCTATCTAACGACGAGTTTATCCTAAAGACGAATGTTTTATCTGAAGACGAGTTTAATCTAAAGACGAATTTAACTTAAAAACGAATTTAATTTATAATACAAGTTTAAATTAGAGACAAGTTAAATCAAAATGAGTTTATTCTCAAGACGTGTTCTATCTAAAGTCAAGTTTTATGAAAAGACGATTTCAATTTAAAGACGAGTTTTATTTAGACAAGTTCTATCTAAAGACAAGTATTATCTAAAAACAATTTTTTTTAAAGATGAGTTTTATCTAAAGATGAATATAACCTAAAGACGAGTTCTACCTACTATACTGGTACATTAATGATGTAATATAATATATGTTATTTTTGTACTTTATAAATAAATAAATATATAAATATTGTTAAAGAACTTTGTAGTTATTATTAATTAATTAACAGATCTCTCTGAATAATCCTATCTACAAGCTAGTCCTATGTAACAACTCTTTAGAAGCGATTATTGAAATGTTTATTGAGGTATTTCTATTATCTATTGTTAGAAAAGTACTGTTCCAGTTCCAGGTATAAAGCGGGCGGCATTCTATGAACACCCCAACACCCTAGCAAAGTTATATTGCATCTTATATCTAATGTTTCTGGTGGATTTATTTATCGCATTGCTATATGTAAACATGTAACACATCTTCAGTAATTGAGTTACAAATAGTTATTTAGAAAATAATGCGCTGCTGGTGATTTTCTTTGTTCAAGATTAAAAATCTATCGATAGAAAATTGGTCCCTTTTCATGTGAAGACATTAATAGAATTAATTTTTTTTCAAAATGGGCACGTAATTCTAAATTAAGTATATTTCTCATTTCACCACCACAATGTAGAGCTTTACATTGTAACAATTTTTTCAATGAACTCGTTGGCCAGGGCAACAATGTTCAAGATGTAATTAGATTGTTTCATTGTAGCAAAATAGATAAATTGTATGCATACGTTTACTTTATTATAAATAAATTAGTTGGGTATAAAAATTAATACAGATCAACAATTTTAGCAGAACAACATGCAAGTAGAAAACATAGCTACAAATCAAATAGAATTTCAATTTTTGTTTGAAATTGGTAATGTTTATACATACTTTATACCTAATATAATTATTAAATGTCTAGAATCCAAAATATAATTTCCTTATTAATCTATAAGTTTTGAAATGTATTTGTTTGTTTCGTTTCGATTTTTATTCAATAGCAGAAATTGATAGTTTCAAATTTTTATAATATTCGCGCCTTATGCAGAGGTTTGAAACTGAACTAACCAGCATCGAGTAATGCCATCTAACAACACTTAGTTTAAACATCTCCGACATCTATTGAATTAAGTTTAAAACAAGATCGATTGCTGCGACATCTTCAGTGCTAGAAACAAAATACTCGGCAGTGATATTTAACGTTAAATCAAAATGTCAAAATTAAATATAGGTAATTATTTTTTTGTTTCATTACCTATTATGTCACTGTTAAATTGTTCATATAAAAAATATAAATTTATGTTGTGCTGCAATTCAATTTTACAGTAAGTTTTATTTTACATTATAAAATATTTGACAAGAACTTACTGTTGAAAGAAATTTTGGTTCTACGACAAAATGTTCCCAGCAAAATATCCCCAACAAAATAATCCCAACATAAGGTTCCTGAACAATATTTCTCCAAACAATAAGTTCCCAACAAAATGTTCCCGACAAAATGTTCCCAACAAAATATCCCCAACAAAATATTCCCAACAAAATGTTCCTGAACAATATTTCTCCGAACAATATGTTCCCAACAAAATGTTCCCGACAAAATGTTCCCAACAAAATATCCCCAACATAAGGTTCCTGAACAATATTTCTCCGAACAATATGTTCCCAACAAAATGTTCCCGACAAAATGTTCCCAACAAAATATCCCGAACAAAATATCCCCAACAAAAGGTTCCTGAACAATATTTCTCCGAACAAAATGTTCTCAACAGAATATTCAGTAGTTAAGTTGGGTGAGTTAAATAAGCGCATTTGGCCTTTATTTGTTTTCGCTTATACATTGGAAAAGCGCATAGAAGAACATTGGAAAAGCGCATAAATTGTAGTTGCATAAGCGCAGAAATGCACATTTCAAAAGCACAATGGTTTTAGGTTTTAGGGATTGTACGACAGTTTTTCTACAATATTTTTTGAATTTTTTAAAACTAGAAAATATTCTTGCCTAACATTTTTCTGAACTTAACCCCATCCTACTCGAAGAGTATTTTTAACAAGATTTTTTGAATTTTTTAAAACTAGAAATTATTCTTGCCTAACATTTTTCTGAACTTAACCCCATCATACTCGAAGAGTATTTTTAACAAGATTTTTTGAATTTTTTAAAACTAGAAAATATCCTTGCCTAACATTTTTCTGAACTTAACCCTATTATACTCGAAGACAATCTGGACTAACTTGTTTGGTCAGAAATCTCATTTTCGAAAAATGCGCTTATTCAATGTTACGATCTGCGCTTATTCAACGTTTTGATCGGCGCTTATTCAATATAAATTTACTGATTATATTTCTGCGCTTTTCCAACATGTTAATGACAAAAATGCGCTTTTACAACTCTCCGGTTAAGTTATACAACAAGAGCTTCGAAAATTACTGAATATTCAGTTGAGAGGATAAAATGTATTGCCAGAAAACACAATCCATTTTTCAACGAGAAACTTTTTAATAGGATACTCTACTGTAAACTAAATAAGGAATATTATTAACAAAAATATATAAATGTATTAGACATCAATAACCGGCATTGGAATCCTATAAGCTTATCGGTAACCAAGTTCTAACCCTTTTACTTTTTTAATAGTTATTACCAAAATATAATCAATTAGAAAGTTTCGCCTAACAGAATGATTCAAGAAGGCTTATGACTACACCATATTAAAATAAGAATACTACAACACTAATGTATTTATCGTATATAATATCACAAGGGACTCAAGTTTTATCAGTAAACTTTTCTTGAAAACATTGTTTACCTAGCAACATCGTGAGAGTCATTTGTTCGAATAAATCACGAGAGCGTAGCTCGAGGGATTTATTCTGAGCAGATGACTCGAAGGATGTTGCTTAAGGTGGTTTCAGCGTGTCTCCGTGTCCATGCTAAATTAACTAAATTTTCAGAATATGTAACCAAAGTACTAATATATTTATCTTAAAAATTTCAAGCAGATTGACCATGTAGATTCCGAGATAATTGATATCAAAGTTATTGACTTTTACACTGCTAGGATATGTTGACCCAGCAAAAACATCGTAATTTCTGAAAATACATATTGTTCCCTCCATGTAGGTTGTATGAAAAACATTTTCTAAGGTAGATTAAACGATTCAAAAATCAAATAAAAAAATTGCAATTTTTCACCACATGGTTATTGCGTAAAAAATTATTGAACATACGACAAACTTGAGTTCTTGTATATTTCCCGAAAAACTTGGCAACGTTACACTTGCAAAAATCTCCCTATGTACTAACTTAGATACTTTGAACTTGAAGCAAAATAATCTAAACAAACTGCTATTTTGTAGATACTATTAAATTTAATACTTAATCTTAATTAATAATGATAAATAATCAAATAGTACAAATAACGCTCATTCATATTCGACATGTTACAAAAAAAATAACTTAACCTAAACGTCAAATGTCAAATCTGACGTAGTACAGTAGTACCACGTTGAAAAACACAGTGCTGCGTTGCCACGATTATCATCTAACTACGCATGATAGAAACCGTTCATAAAATTAATATTTCTCTAAAAATTCATATTCTAAAATATAAAATTATAATAAATAACCTATATGAACACAGTTCTGTGTCTACTTATATAATATATAATGAATTTTCTAAATAAAATTTTTTATGCGGAAAGTTGGTATTGGAGTCAAATGAATGACTTTATTCCACTTTAATTTAATGTTTTAGGTTTTATTAATTAACATATATTTCTTTTAAATGGAAAATAATCTATTACGGTATTCTTCCAACCATTGAAATATTTTTCTACGGCAGTATTATATGTATTTAAGTTCATTTTTCAATTTTCCATGAAGACTGTCAATTGATTTAAAAGTATCGCTGCAACCACCTTAAAGGTAAACAATGTTTGAAAGAAAAGTTTACTGATAAAATAAGAGTCGCGAGTGGTATTTGTGAAGAATATTTCTCGAATGATATCTCTATATTTTTGTATTAAATTAAAAATTTATTTTAAATGTGATTATTTTAATTAGGTATTAAAGTTGTTACAATTTATTGTGCAATTATAAAATACAATATTATTTGGAATATTAGATTTTTTTGAAATAACATCGCCACTACTTGTGCTAAATTCTTCAGGAGCTATTTCATTTGTAGTAATGCAGCTTGTTGATCGTAGGTTTTGTATTATGTTTAAATGATGTTCCGCATCTAATTGTAAATAGGGTTTTATAGAAGATGCGCTGGAATGCCCTGTAATTTTTATAAGTTCTTGTTCACCTATCCCTTTTTTTGCTAATTCAGAGACTGCTGATGATCTGAAAGAAAAGAAAACGTTTATTTTCACAATACAAAAACATAAACTAAAACTACATATGTACCTTTTGGAATGGTTTGTAATTTTCCGGTTTTTAGTGTCTAATCCAATTTTTTTGGCTGCATCTTTGGTCCATTTTGAAAATTAATTTTTTCCTACCGGAGAATTTTTGTACCACGCTGCGTTTTCGGAATTATTCCAATATGCATTTGGCGTAAGAAATAATCTGTCTGTTGTTATGTGGGGCAACCTTTTATTTAATAATTTACGGAAAATTCTTACAGGACATTTGCTGGGGTCATTAATATTTTCTGTAAGCCATTTATTTTCGGCACACCTTTTTTCACCACCTTGACATGTTTTTGTAAAAAGAGGATTATAGATAATTCGATTTGACAAATGTCCTTCATTATCAAGTTCTTCTTTAAAAAAATAAATTTTGCAATTTACTCCTTCTCCACCTCTCCACGCTAGTTCGTACGATGCGATATGAAAAAATATTTTCTGGAGGCCCTCCGGTGTGTCTTCATCATAGATGTCAATAATTTTATTAATTTCGTTTACCTTCAAAGCCTCCGAACTTATTTTCCTTTTTTCTGGGATTACTTGTAACTTTTTACGTAATGTATTTTTTGCATCACGTGCCTTTTTAAATTCAATGTCTTCAAATGGATTAAATTTAATTCCGTATTCCTCAAAATATTTGGTTTGTAATAATTTGGCGGTAGTATTCCAAATTGTCTTCACCGTAAAATCTTTATAGTTTTCTCCATTTACCTTTTTCATGTTGAATCCAAAGTCACATAATATATCAGCCAATTCGGTTTTGCTAGTTGTTCGTTTCAACTCATATCTTCTTTCATTACAAAATGCAGTAAATATTCTCCAGATACTACCTTGACACTTTTTTGTATTTTCTGATTTTCTATTTCGGTACAAATTGCCGCCAAAGACGCATCTCCAAAACGATTCACTTCTGACATTTTAGAAAACTGATTGTTTATTTTGAAAATGTGGTGTTTGTTTCTCTTAGGCAACGGCGATTTGTCGGTGACAAATGGTCTTGGGCATTTACCGCGCGACAAACCCCCGTTGGCAAGCCATTTGTTACTGTAATTGTTTATGAAACTATGTAAAATTTGTCAATATAATTGACATAAGTGAAATAATCATTTTTAAACCATTTATTTCACTTTAAACTCAACTGATTATGCTAATTTCTCCGATAGTAGGCATGTAATTTTGAATTTCGATTGCTTTGTATGATGATTTTCTTATATTATTGACTTTTTAGTTTTAAAACATCTACTTTTTAAAAATATATACATTTTTATTTAGGTCAAAAATAGAAATTAATGTGTAAAATATAGGTACTGTGAGAATCCATTTTGTCAGGAATATTTTGTTGGGAACATTTTGTTGGGAACATTTTGTTGGGAACATTTTGTTGGGATCATTTTGTCGGGAACATATTGTTCGGAGAAATATTGTTCGGGAACGTTTTGTTGGGAATATTTTGTTGGGGATATTTTGTTGGGAACATTTTGTCGGGGACATTTTGTTGGGAACATATTGTTCGGAGAAATATTGTTCAGGAACCTTTTGTTGGGAATATTTTGTTGGGGATATTTTGTTGGGAACATTTTGTCGGGAACATTTTGCTGGGAACTTATTGTGTGGAGAAATATTGTTCAGGAACCTTATGTTGGGATTTTGTTGGGAACATTTTGTCGCGACACCGGTGAGCCGAGTCTCGATCTCAAGATCATTTTTAGTCTCAAATGTACACTTACCTGTGTAATTCATAAATTGGTAAATGCTATTAGATAAAGAAACATTTTTGAATATAGTTTGTAGCAAATAATATTTTCTTTTGTACCTACTCATTATAAAGAAATACCCGGAAATACCTATACTATATTTACTCAATTTTACCTCTTTAAGTATTACCACATTCAGTACACACACACAAACATGCGCACACATACACACCGAATTTTTTCCCGATATCTATACCTCCGTTTTAAATGGGAGGTAAAAATTATATTATTTTGACAAACGCTTTCAAGAATAGTCACGGCAACAGACGTCAGAATCAGGAGTTATTTAGTACATATAGGATGAAAATTATAAACACATTTTCATAAACCGGTTGCGCCAACAATCGAGTAAAATTTTAATAAAAATCTTAAAATTTGGAACATATTAAGATTATTTTAAATAAGTTTGAAAATAATATAACTACCTACTATTGTTATCTGAAACCTTTAAAATACTTGTAAGATTTGTAAGCATCAATTCCGTGTATTACGCCAACGACAGTTCCAAGAAGCTGTAAGAACAGTAAGAGATAATTAATTATAATTATTTTCAGTAAATAAAATAGTACATTCTTATTGTTATACTTACATATGCGCCAGTCATAGCTGGGTACGCTTGAAAATAAGCTGTATTTTTAAAAATAGGAAACAATATCGTATTGACAATATATCCTAAATATGATGTAGAACTTAGGTAACAAAATGATGCTACCACATTGAAGATGAATTCCTGAAAATGATAAGAATTATTAATCTTATATAAATTTCGAAACATTTGCTGTCAAAATATAAAACAGTGCCTGATTTTGTAATAGGTGGTCGCTTCTACTATTCAAAAAATCTGGTGTGGTCACCACACAACTTTCTTATACACAACCTACACAACTGTGTGTACTCGTATAAATATTGCACTTGACACACGTTTTACTTAATAGAATAACTGACATAATTGACTTAGCTTGTTTGTTTTCAAGCAACTATGATTATTAATAAGTTATTTATGATATAAGTGTTAAAAGTTTTATTGTGTGAGACGAGAAGTTTAGGACACGACGCGAAGCGGAGTGGCGTAACCCTTCGAACAAAATAAAAGCACTTTTAACACGTATATCATACACTATTTTTTCTACAAACATCGTTTTATATTTTAATATAAGAAATAATTTATTTAATTATTTTTGACAGTTCAGTAACAAAAGATATTTACATAGTAATATAATGAAACACGTAGTCTATGAATTCAATAAAAATTGAGAGTTGTTTATTAAGAGATGAAATTTACTTTTAACGTGCGTTCAAAGTGATTGGCAGTTTACTTTTAACGCACGTTAAAAGTGATTGACAGTTCACTTTTCACACGGCGTCTTATAATATTGCATTTTTAACAGCAGTAGGCCGTGTTAAAAGTTTAATTTTTAATAGTGTTTGTAGAATAAATGTATTTATCTACAACAATAGAATAATGTATTCATTATATACGTGAAAGTAGTATAATAAACCCCTCCATAAGGACACATTATGAAATAATGAATTCATTATTTCACACTGTTAAATAATGAGTACTTTATTCTTCCGAACTGTCAAAATTACTCGGATGAATTGTCAATTTTTTGAGGTTAGGTTAATATGAATACAAATTTGTATATAAGAAATGTTGCTTTATTTAAAAAATCGTAGATAAAACGTCGTATTTGACTCGCAAATAATGGCTATAATTCACTCGGATGATTTATTAACTCGCCTTTGGCTCGTGAATAAACTTTCATCCTCTTGAATTATAGCCTACATTATTTGCTCGTTAAATAATATACTATTATATTATTTAGTTTTTGCCATCGATCTTATACTGTCTAGATACCGCATGCGGCATTTGTTTGTGATCGCAACCATAGAGTAAGAAGGTGATTTAGAGAACCAAGTACCGTTAAAAATGATGGAAACAAGTTTTGTTGCAGCGCGTTGGTGGCGTATGGCCGTACTAGAATCTGTACAGTGCGGGTACACCCAGGTACATACCGCACTGTTCAAAATTTAATATTAATGTTATTCAAATAAACGCAATAAGTATAAATATAGAAGTATAATTTATTAAACACAACATTTAAAAAACTTATTATAAGAGCTAAATTACATAGTATCACATTGTATCGCAAATATAATATTAAAGAAATAATACGAACATTCATGTTTTCACAAAAATAAACATTTATAAAAAATAGCTTTACGTATGCTTTAAAATTGTCATTTTCATCTCTATTTACCTAAAAAATTCAGTATTTTCTTAATATATATATATATATATATATATATATATATATATATATATAAATAACCCATGTATCGATTATATTTAAAATATTTCATTGTACTTACATGTCTCAAATTTGTTGAACTGGTGTTGGTGACGAGAAAATGCTGTTCATGAGACGTTCACAATTTTCTGTTACATTGTTACATTTCAAATCAAAATAAAACAAAACAGCTATTTTCAAACAAACGTCAAAAAAGTCTACACTAGCGCTGCAGTGTTATATGGCCGAACTAAATTCATATGACGTCATAGTGCTGTAATTTTATTCAAGCAAGCTGATAGCTCCTGATCGCAAC